>JAYDZG010000036.1:6038524-6056496 GCA_034509265.1 Microcambeva bendego
TAGATGTGTGGCGATTGGGATCAGATAACTTGTTGCATGAGTGTCATCTTTTTATCAGATCATTAGACTAACCTTGATATAATGTTGGATAATATTTAATGAATGCAATCGATTGGAGAAAATCTTACCTTTTAAACAGTTACCTTTAGTTCCCTAAAACAGAATAGCGTTAACATTTTACACTTGTATGCAGTATTATCAGTCAGAATATGAAAAAAAAGAATTTAATATGTGGCCAGATTCTGCCCTTGGGACCTGTATTCAGTAAGCTTAAACTGTATTCAGAAATCTTCACAGTTAGTCACTGTTTTCCTAAAATATTTTGCCCCTCTTTTCTAGCCGGACACCCTTGGGGCTCTTCCTAACCTTCGTGAGCTTTGGTTGGACAGAAACCAACTTTCCTCTCTACCACCAGTAAGTACAGCTTTAAGGCTTGTTATTACCAGGACATTTTGTAACTGACCACCTGGGTATTGACTGACTGATGAATTCGTCCTTTCATCATTGGGTGGCAGGTTGCTCAGTCATATGTCACAATCTATGTCTAACACATACATTCTAAAGAAGCAATACGAAATGCCTTGCTGAAAAATTATTAATCATGCTACATTTTGTATACATGCATTCATGAATACTTTGCACTCCCCGCTCATGATGTGTGATCTGTCCTAACTCGGGATGTCACAATAACAGAATTGTGTCGGTACCAATACAACTAAAATTCCACGATTCTCAATACAATTTCGATACCACGAAGAAGAAAAAATAATAATAAAATGAGTGTATGTCAACACAAACACTTTTATTTTAAAAGTCCCAATGTTAATGAAACATGAGGTTAACGACACCTAGATAAACCGCTCAAATAACAATAGTTATAAAGCGGTTACTGTGAAACCTCCGGTACCACAGGAAACCAGAACGGTATCGTTTTCAGAACTTTGGTATTGACTCGGTACCAAAGTATCGGCTCTTGTGACAGCTCTAGAGATCATCCTGGCCCTGAGAGAGTTAATCCACTCTGCACTGATGTGGAGAACCTTACATGACTAATTGGTTTCTATGTTATTTCAGTAATAGAAATATGTAGCCTCAATAAATGTTATGATTTATATACAGTTACTCATATTGACTGAATTAACATTGGGCAAAGGTCTGATGTACTGATCTAACCTAACTTGGATCTGAGTTTGAATCTCAGCTGTTCCATCAATCTACCAGATGATTGGTGGAACTTCTTTACATGGTGCAACCCCAGTAACACTGGTCCTCGATATTTAGGTATGAGCCTTGGAATGCTCCATCACCGAGTTTTCCATAGACTACTCTGGCTCTCTTTTACCTCCCATACGCCTGCAAAAGGTGGATTGGCGGCACAAAACTACCCTCAGATTAGTTTTCAGACAGTGTTTCTGGGAAGTACCATGTCCATTGCATGTCCAACTGACTCTGTTAACTTTACATTTTTCTTCTTCTTAGGACAGCGACTGTCTTTTGTGGACAGTCCATATCGTGTCCTATAATGAAGTCGGCTTTTCTTGTTACAGGAGTTGGGAGGTTTGCGACGGCTGGTGTGCCTGGATATTTCAGAGAATCGACTCACGGAGCTGCCCTCCGAGATCAGCGGCCTCATTGCCCTGACGGACCTGCTGCTCTCACAAAATCTTCTGGAACTTGTCCCCGACAGCATCGGTAAGTCAGCTGTACATCACTGTACACAGCTGTGTGTAGTCTGATGTGAGATCTGTGAGATCACAAATCGATAGCTTGCACATTTTTGCTAATACATAACGGTATTGAGGATTGTAATTTTCTGGACTAGTGGTCAGGGGTAAAACGAATACAACTAAAAATAAAACCTCAATTACCACCACAACTTCACTTCACGTGTGGTATCATGGGACAACTAATAGAAAAAAGTAGTAATAGGAGCGGCTAAATTTACTTACAAAAATTTATGTAAGTCTAGTCACTTCACTTGCCGGGTTGCCAGGCTTTGCAATGTTTGTACCTGCCTCAGAAATAAAAAATAAATAAAATATTACCAACAAATGCAGTGTTTTAGTATATTAGGTACAGAACTAGTAAATTAATAAATAATTAATTAATAAAAGGAAACTTCAATGTCACAATGTTGTGAACCCAGCACAGTAAGTCCCATACTTGGGAACAGGTTCCATCAGAGGAGGCTGTTCGGATGTCCATCTGTGATTACAGTACAGTCCATGTACAACCAGCTCTACTTTCAGACGTCAACTATAATCTTGAACAACCTTCAAGTCCTGTACATGAAATGTTTATATTTACTGTAAGGTCTAAACTAAAGTTCATAATACGTAGAAACAAAAAATAAGATCTTTAACTTCACCTCTGTACCATACATGTGTCATCGCTTTACTGTTCAAGTCGGGTTAATCGACGGTACCATCTAGATTAGCATCGTGCCATTCATAACAATGAGCCCAAGCATTAATATCCGAATAACATGTACAGTACCGAAAGTGCTTAAACTTCACTGATGAGCCCAAACTTGCTACTAAATGTTTCTCATTTTATTGACACACACACTCTTAGTTTTATCCCAGGTAAAAAAAATAATAATGAGAATAATTGAAATTTTACTGTGCAGCACTTTGGTTGACACTTGCTGTCTCTTAAATGTGCTATATAAATAAAGCGGTCTCGTCTCATGTTCCCATTAAAATTAATAACCAGATTTGAATATTGCAAATTGGATATTTCTTACTCCTTAAAGATCCGAAACATTTTCTTCATTAAGAGAAAACATGCCATTTCCCGTACTTTCGAGTTATACTCTAGGACTTTTTGTAAAGGCTGGCACTAGTTCTTTGCTTTTTCTGCCTCATTGATCCAGTTTCAGGGTGCTCTCTCCCTCTCTCTCTCCCTCTATCTCTTTCCCTCTCTTTCCCTCTCTCTCTCTCACCCTCTCTCTACCTATCTATCTTCCTTGCATAACATTTGCACCACTGCCCTCTAGTGAATGACTGTTTTTGTGGATAAAGAAAAGCAATGACTGGGGTGCTCAGTTGAAGGTCTCTGTTACTACTGCTGAGATGAGATTTTAAATCTCAACAGTGCTATCAGCCAACCTGTAGCCTACACATATATGATTGGCTATGTCTGGGGATTAGGGGAAACGAGCACAAACCTGATGAAATTAAATGTGGCATGTTTGTACAGTGCTTGGTGGTAAAAGTGAAATCTACAGCTACTGCAGTTAAATTATTACAGCATTGTTTATTTTTTTAATGACTGTGGTTAAAGAAAGGTCTGGTAATTCAGTTTCACTGAGTTCTAATGGCTCCTCCTAACAATGTCCACTTTTCCTCCTTTCTAGACTCCTTAAAGCAATTATCCATTTTCAAAGTGGACCAGAACCGTCTGAAGCATCTGACTGACTCGATAGGCGAATGTGAAAACCTCACAGAGTTGATCCTGACTGAGAATGTTCTACAGGTAAAACATATTCAGAGGTTGATTTCAGTTTGATGATTTGCTTCAGACATTTCTTCAGGTGCACCATATTTGCATGTTATGCTTTGGTTTAGTTTTTGTCTTAATAGTGACAACAGTCAAAAGCACCACATTAGCAATGGTTTATTCCTTACACTGCCCATAGTGTGCTTGTGTGTGCTGGTTGCCAGAGTTTGGATTAATTAAGTTTGGCTTGAACATTAAATCTGGATCAAGCAAAGCTTAATACTAAACCACAAGTGTAATAAAAGACACATCTGTGGTATCCATTTTTTTTCTTTTTAAAAATCTTATCTTCTGTATTTGTAGCCTTTGGAGTTAAATCTCAATGGTAATTTTTTTGTCACTGGCTAACAATTATAATAACTTCCTTCAAAGAAAATCCATCCATCCAAGTCCCTGCCTTGAAGTTGCAAGAATAAGTGCAAAAAGAAAACATTCAACATTCAACAACCTCTAGTTGACATTTGGTATTTTCTGGTGTTCTACACCCCTGTTTTAGATCATTAAGGTCCTTCTCAACATATCTTCTTAACTGTTTGTTGATCTGAACTGTGACTCTTCTATTGTGATTGTTGTAGAATTATGTAATTGATTTAGATTTTAGCATTTTTGTGTGTGCAGAGGAAGTGAGGAAAAAGGGCTTTAATCATGGAAATATGTCTGTTTATAAAATCAGTCAAGCAGCCGACAATGGATAACGACTCCAGACCAGCAGAGGTTGAATCAGACCTGGATAATCGTCAGAATTGTATTTGGAATGTGTTTTCTGTAGTTCCAATAAATCAAAAATGTTCACTTGACTGAAAACCCTAGAAAACCAGAGAAACAAAGTGGTTAACTTAAGTGGCCTCGGGAGTGTGTCTTTGTATCTACATAATTAACAGAAAAGCATTTTTGTTTTCTTTTATCTTTTGCTCCCTGTAGTCTCTCCCTCGTTCTTTGGGAAAGTTAAAGAAGCTGACAAACCTAAACGTGGACCGTAACCGCCTAAGCAGTGTGCCTGCTGAGCTGGGTGATTGCACCACTCTCAATGTGCTCTCCCTCAGAGACAACCGTGTGTGCAAACTGCCTCCTGAGCTCGCCAATGCCGCTGAGCTACATGTACTGGACGTAGCAGGCAACAGGTAAGTTACACAAGTCTGGAAGTATTTATGTTTTAAAGGACTTGGGCTAAGTTAATCTTGGTGTGTAAAGTAAAAAGATGTTTTGTAATATCTCACATCTGTCCTCTTGTAGACTGCTGAATCTGCCCTTCTCACTGGCCAATTTAAACCTCAAGGCCATGTGGCTGGCAGAGAACCAGTCCCAACCCATGCTCAAGTTCCAGACCGAGGATGATGAGCGCACAGGCGAGAAGGTGCTCACCTGCTATCTTCTTCCCCAACAACCTACGCCCAGCTTAGGTGAGGCATCCCTCCATTTTGTTCAAGGTTTACTATGGGTTATTCCAGTAGATTTGAGCAACGATTAACTCCTGTGTGTTCTTCAGAGAACCTTCTGCAGGGCAGTGCGGATGACAGTTGGCCCACAGACACAAATCTGAACAGAGTGTCAGTAATCCAGTTTCAGGAGGAGACCAAGCCTGAAGAGGAGGATGACGAGGCTGCTGCAGAAAGGAGGGTGAGGCCCCGCATTTGCATTTGTTCCCGTGGTTTTGGGTCAATCATTGATCATGTGTGTGTCTGCACAGTGCAGGATGTTCAGCCTGGCGTTCTGTTTCAAATCTTTTTTTTGGTCTCTCTATCATTTTTTTCCTCTGGACCAGCAGGGCCTGCAGCGGCGAGCGACTCCTCACCCCAGCGAGCTGAAAGTGATGAAGAATGTGATAGAAGCCAGAAGAAATGAGGCTTACACAGCCAAGCCAGATGAAGACGGGGAGTCCCCAGACAGTGAGGTAGGGATCGCTTTGTGATGATTTTCCAGGTTGGCTAAAAACAGATGTTTTAGGTCAATTAAAACCAGCTGCAAATATTTAATGTATCTATGCACCTGAAGCGTAGAATGGGGATTAATGGGGACAGTGGTAGCGTTTGATGAGGACAGTGGCAGCATGTGCTGGGGACAGATGGGGGACCTTGATAGTGTTTGATGGAAACAGATGGGGGACAGTGGTAGCGTTTGATGGGGACAGTGGCAGTGTGTGATCGGGACAGTGGTAGTCTGTGATGGGGAACCTTGGTAGCGTTTGATGGGGACAGATGGGGGACAGTGGTAGCCTGTGATGGGGACAAATGGGGATAGTGGCAGCATTTGGGGATTGTGGCAGCATGTGATGGGGACAGTGGTAGCGTGTAATGGGGACAATGGTAGTCTGGGTTTGGAGACAGTGGTAGCGTTTGATGAGGACAGATGGGGGACAGTGGTAGCGTGTGATGGGGACAGTGGTAGTCTGTGATGGGGACAGATGGGGGACCTTGGTAGCGTTTGATGGGGACAGATGGGGGACAGTGGTAGCGCTTGATGGGGACAGATGGGGGACCTTGGTAGCGTTTGATGGGGACAGATGGGGGACAGTGGCGGCATGTGATGGGGGACAGTGGTAGCGTTTGATGGGGACAGTGGCAGCGTGTGATTTAAATTCAGTATGTTATATGATCAGTGCTGTCAAACTAATTTAGACTCCTGGTGATTATGCACATCTCACGATCTCATCTGTCTGAATTTTAAATATGTCTGGTTTATTATTTGCAGGAGAAACGTTCAAGCGGACTGTCAAATCAGAGCCAGGCTTCCAACAGCACAGCCTCCGATAATTCCCCTGATGACAAGCGGAGAATAAATGGCATTGATGCCGGATCCACCGGCCGACATCCTCATGAGCCTGAAGACGAGGAGAACGATGACATGGACGTGGAATATAATGAGGTAATGTGGAACTACACACATGGAACTACACACACAGCTTCAGTTCCTATTCATGTTTAAACCACATGGGGGCATGTTTAGTTGTTTTAGACTGTACATCAGGTATGACTTGATGACTTCATTATTATGTAAAAATTATAACCACATAGCTAAAATGCTAAAGATGTGCAGTAAATTTGCAACAGAATTCTCAACCGAAAAAATGCCTTTTACACCTATGTTTTAAAAATTCTGAAAAACAGACTATACCAAGGAAGCTTAAGCTGTTTTTGTTTGTTTTTACGCATTTTCTCCCCTTTTCTCATAATTTAACATGTCCAATTGCCCTATCACGATCATGCTTCCTTTTACCAATGCCGACATCCGTGCTGGTTGTGGAGAACAAAGCTCCCACTGTGTAGGAGATTAGAAGAAGGCGTATGCCTTTTATACCTGCACCTTGAGAATGCACTTAGTATTGTGTATACAAATCAGCACTGCGTACGGAGAGACACACCCGTTTCAGTGCACGTTTCATCTCTGTGCATCACTCCCGGAACGTTCACACGTCTCTCTTGTCTCAGTGCCTCCCTCTACAGGCAACTTGTAACCACTTAGGACACCTCTGGAGGTCTCTTAAATATCTGGTGACTGATTCTTAGACTTGAGACAGTTGAAAAATAGCTTTCATTCTTATGTTTGAGAGTAGGACTACATTTTTCTCAGCACTTAAGACTAAAACGGCACTCCAAGACGCTTGATAAAAAAAAAGCACTTCCATTACCCCCAAGCCTGATACGGGTTTGACGACAAATAAGAACAGATTTATTACTGCATTATTGTTACACGCGTGCATGAAAATGTCAATTCGAGACGAAGACTCATCCCCCTCCGTTGTCCTCTCGTAGCCGTTCGTGCATTTTGCTGAGGACCCGATCATCCGTGGAGGCGATGACGATGACGAAAACGATGCGGAAGATGAAGACGCTCCGGACCGCCACGAGTCTATTCCCTCGGAGAAACAGCGCCTCATCCGCAAAGACACACCGCACTACAAGAAGCACTTCAAGATCACTAAGCTCCCCAAACCCGAGGCCGTGGCTGCCCTGCTGGAGGATTTCCGTGCCGACCCGGATCCTCCGGCCCCTCGCATGTCTGTCGAAGAGAGGGAGGATGATGACGAGGAAGAGGGAGTATCGGGTAAAAGCCCTTTTTTACAGAGACTGCAGGCGGCTGAGCTCGACGACAGTCAGCTGACAAACTCCTCACTACAGCCGGTAAAGGTAAGGTACCACAGGTCTGAAACGGGTGTCCAGCTGACAGGTTGTTCAACTTCCAGTTTACATTAAAATGTTTTAATAGGTAAATGTTTAGCTAGTGTTGCTATATACAAGGTTCCTACAGATGTTATTTTGGTCTGCAATTAATACTGATTGAATGCTTGCCTAACAGTTCTAATATGGCGGACGAAAGAGGAGTAGCAAGTGAAGTTATTTTCATATATACTTAATTCTCATTCATTTAATTCATTATTTTTTTGTAAACGTACTTTGGTTTTGTCATTGACAGTTTAACAGTTTTTGGTACACAGAGGGAGATGCTGGCTGCTAGTAGGTTGCTATTAGTAGTAGTACTAGTAAGGCTGTGGCACATCAGTTCTTTCAATGGCCTGAGGATTGAGCTTAGTAAGCTAAACCTTCAGAGATGGGCAGGGACACACGTTAATCTTAACAGTTAACTACTGCCATTTTCATTCATTTGGATTTAATGCACCCCTAAATGGTCTATACTAAATCATTTAGTTTCTTAATCTGTGTTTATATTAGTCAGAATATTCTCATATCAGCTGGACCACAGTAGTACAATCGTGAATGTATTGTAATCATGAAATTGTGCTATTTAAAATGGTTAAATAGATACATTGTTGAGTCAAAAATATATTTTGCCTATTCCCTCTTAGTTGTACACATGCTCTCCAACCTCTTCAGCTCCTTGCTGCGCTCCTTTTGAGCACCGTCTCTGCCACCCCATGTTCTGCTGCTCCTCATCATTGCCATCTCTTTTTTTTGCTTCCCAGGAAATGACTCTGCTTCCCCACAAGTGTTATGTGTGAAAGTGAAAGGGTGAAAGGCAGTTCATTTCATCAACGTTTGCTGATCTTTAATAACATTTCATTTCAAATCACATTTGAATTAATCCACCAGGCTTAACTGCGTTTTTTTTTCTCCCTCTCCCACCCAAGGGGTTTTGAAACTCTTCCTGGCTCCCTGATCTCATTTCTTAAGAACTGCTCATAGTACATAACATGTTGGTCTAGGTGTGAATTGGGAATCTGAAAGCGGTGTAGCACGGTTAGATAAAAATGAAACACTGAGGAGAACGAGACGTTTAATGTTCACTGGGTCAGTAGCAAAAATGCGGTCTGTATGTTAAAGCTCTTTTTGACGTTAACCGGTTTTCCATCCACAACTTATAGCTAATTTTGAAATTCGCATTAAAAAACCTGGATAGAAAAGCTCAAAATAAAAAATAAATTTAAAAAGAATTTCACGCTGGTGGTGGAGAAAAGTGAATGGAAACAGGTTTTGTGAATTAACGATGACGTTAAGCTCACAATAAAAGATATCTTATCTTACCTAGTGGATTCTTTTTTTTTAGTTTTTGCCATTTTGCCCAAGGTGTCCTTGTCACCTCTGGGACCATCACATCCTGGCACATGAATCCCAGACATGGCTGGACATGCTGAGAAATGCTGGACATCAGCAGGACTGGTCTGCTTCAGTAATGGTTTAGGATTTGGACTAATACCTTCATGCAGCAGCAAACAGTGCTGAATGCTTTTCATGCAATGTCTGTTAAGTGCTCCCTTCATTTTTTGAGCAGTGTGTTCATAGAGCAATGCATACTATGCTAATATATGATAATATATATTCTAAAATATATACACACATGTTACTATGAAATCGATTTTAAATATCACAGAAATACAACAGAAGGCATTCTTAAACCAAATGAGATTAGGGACCCAGGAAAGGAATGAGTCTGTGTGTTTGTGTGTCTGGGGGATTGTTGTTCTTTGTGTGGTGGCAGTAAGAAAAAAAATTGTATATGTCTGTTGGAAATGTTAATTATACTGGTTTGTGGGGTCAACTGTTAATTTAGCAGTTCTGTGTATAAATGTGTCTTTATGTGTTTAATAAATCTAAGCCCCATTTAAGAAAAGCAGAGGGGGTGAGCGAACACACATTTTGAACTTAACATCTGTTTTACAGCTAAAAAGGTCCGAACATAGTCTTTTGAAAGACCAAAACCTCATGAAGCTTTTAACAGCAGTCCTGTGAAGTCCAAAAGGATTTTCTGGAGTAAATTCTCCTCACAGACTGTGACTGGAAGAGAGAGTCAAAGAATAAGAAATATACAAATATAGTAGCTTAAAGATAAGCTACAAATAAAGCATGTGGTGGTGCATAAGTCAAGACCGCACCACTCGCCCAGGTCTGAGGCAGCTGGGTGGCCTCTAGTAGGCGTAATTGGCTAATATCTGCAGCAGACAAAATTGACCTCTAGTCTGCTAGTGTGAGAAATGACCAAATTAACCTAAACCGAGGGGTGAGAGAGGACCCTGGTTGCCCATTACGTCTGCATAGATGGGTGGATGTACAGGAAGGGGAATCAGTAGACCACACGCACAACTTAGGTAGAGTGTGTTTGTCAAGTTTTCCCTCCTTGGGCACCACTAGGGGTCCCCGGGCAGCAGATTGACTATGCAAAATTGGAAGAAAAACAAATAATGATGCATCATGTGATAATGGAGTTACATGCTCATTTACAGTCAAAACTGTATAATACATTTTTTTTTATTTTCTTGATGGGGCTTGATGTTCTGATCATGGGGTACTCTGTTTGTTTGGGGACTGTTCTGGAGTGTGAATGTCTGGGTGAAATACAATTTTCCCATTTATCTGTTATTGTCCTGGAGGGAGTGAGCCCAGACGATTTTTAGTTTTCATTTTCATTTTGGCCTCACTAATCCGCATGCCCTCTTGCTGGTTCCTGTCCTAACAGGGGGTGTCATTTGATCAAGTCAATAATCTGCTGATTGAGCCTGCTCGAATTGAGGAGGAAGAGGTCTGTACCTACTCTTTCCATCCAGCTGTTGTTCTCCCTCTCTTGTTTGCCTTCTCATTTACTCACCCGTTACCTCATCTAGACAGTGGTTGAGAGATCCCGCTGTAAAATCAAAACAATCAAAAGCCAATGGCTAAGAACTGCTCACCATCACTTAACTCATAACCCGCTAGTGTGGTGAAACCCCGTTTGAAGTTTAGGTATTTAAGTTCAACTGTTTGCGCACATGCTCAAGCACCAAGGCCACCACTGCCAGATTTAAAGTTCAAACCTGGAAAAATTTTCCAGAATAATTTAATAATTTGAGAACTTTAAGAGGATCCCACCAACTTCCACTCTTAAATGCCATTGGTTTCAAACTGGGGTTCCATGATGACTGGTTTATTCATTTCTTTTCCCACCTGCGTCTGTCTCTTCACTTCTTTCCATCCGCCCAGCTCTGTGGCCTGGGAGCAAGTAGTACCAAAGGACTGAAATATTACATTTTACTGTAGTGTCACTCTACAGGCAGTAGAGTTTGACTAAGAATCTGCTTCTGAAAAAACAAGAGTTCTATGGTTCTACAGTTCTAACTGCGCTAATATTTAATCAATGTACAAAACGTTGCAACAGTCGTGAAGAAGTAGAATTGTCAGAGTGGCTGTAAATTGACTGAGCTCCATCTATCGGGTATTATTGGCAGGGAGTGTCCATGTGAGCTGTGTCTTCAAACGGTTTGTAAGGCAGATTGCATGGGGGTATTCCACTAAGGGCTGCAAGTAGGACAGAGCATTACACCCACCACAACTGCAATCAGGGTTCGCCCAGCAATGGAAGAACTGCCTTCAGTAAATTGGGAGAAAATTCATTAATAAAATAGAGAAATCAAAAATAAAACTGAAATGTTCATATACAGCGTAGGTATAGGAAAAGCATCAAACAAAGAATGATAAATTATTCATTTTATTATTTATACTTTTCTGCCAATTTTCTTATCGTATTGCATGATGAGCAAATACAATAAACATACTTCCCAGGCAACTGTTTTAAAGCCAGCAGGTACTCTATAGTAGGGATGTAATGATTCACCATAAAACAGTTAAGAATCGATTCACATCAGCACAATTTGAATCACTGATTCTTTTAAGGTGAATCGATATTCATTTTAAACTGCAGTGGGTGCTGGAGCAATTTTTTTTTCACACAAAGCGGGGAACCATAATTTTAGCACCTATCTCAGAAATAAAAGGTGTTTATTGTTCAGATAAATAATAGATCATTGAAAATACAGCCTTTTACTTTTTTTCTTAAGTGAAGTAATAAATGGAACTTCAGTTTCATTTTGCTTAATAAATTAGACGGGGGGCTCGTGAATCTTATCGCATTGTGAGTCTATCGTTACGTACACACATATTTTTGGATCGTTAGGTTTGAACTAAGCTCATGTTAGATTCTCTTCCCACTGCTAAGCTTTTTATTCTCTTTTTGGTAATATATGTTCTGCAAAACAATCTATTCTATAGTAAAACTTCAACTATTAAAGTATGAGTTATGTAGAGGGAGATCATAGTTAATTAATAAGGTCGACAATGTACAAAATTACAAATATCACAAAGGACCTTGTCATTTGATAAATCGATAAGGTTAACAAATCTGGAAAACTTGTACAAGTAATAATTAATATCCAGTCTCAGTATTGGAATTGTGACCATAATTTTAATTAAAAAAGGACGTAGTTTGCAAATGTTGGATGTTTCTGTAGAGGGTTTAACTGGATTTGGAGTCATTTAGTAATGTCTTAAATAATAATATAGTCACTTGTGAGACTATAATATTTCACTGGCCCAGAGCACAAGTTTACCTTCTCCCATTCTTTTTATGAATGTCGTTCATCTGTAGTCTTGTCGACGTTCACTGTGCATGGCTTGCTTAAGTCTTCTAGCAAATGTAGCGAATTTCTCCTCAATTTTATTTCAAGTTAGATGTATACACATAGTGTAGGAAAGTAGTGAATGGAATTTCTTTGAGCCTTTACTAATGAATTTACCTCGAGCTGTTTTACAATGTTTTGTTGTTTTTTTTACTTGCTTTGCTCATATGAATCAATAAGCATTTGGATATGTTACATCCTGTTCCTACATTCTTGGCTTCCTTTCCTTAATTTTTGATGCACAGTTCACTAAACCTTAAAGTTTTCTAACAGCTTGTTAAATGCGTCCAATATTACTACAATGACCTTCACAAGTTTTTTTTTTTCTTACTTACTACAACTGATTATTCTTTCTGTTAAAACGAGAAGTTTTAGGTTTTTGAACATTACTTTCAACCCTTAACAAACACTAAAGTTGCTCATTTAAGTCAGCGTCAGGATGTTTCTCCCAATAGACACAAACAGCTCTTTTAGTGGATGTTGATATTGTTTACAATTGTTACAATTCATGTTTTGTATAATATGAGAAACTGATTAAACATAAGGTGTAATATTTTGTAGCCTAATAAGATAAAAAATATAGTATATAATATAAAATTTTAATTATAGTGTAGTAATCTTCATTTGCAGCGTAACTTTAACCTTATGTCTGATTATTTCCCTTCTAAAGAAATAACTACATTTTTACAGAAACTACTTACAAAAAGTTCAGGATATTTGGCATTCGGGTGAAAATCTACAGTGGTTATTTCATGAAATTAGAGCATTTATGTAGAAGCATGCAATGGTGATTTCCTCATCTCAAACAATTTATTGACACAAAAGCCAACCGCAGTGGTGGGTAAACCCCAACAAAAAAAAACAATGTCTTAATAATTTGTCATGTGCCCTTGAGCATCAATTACAGCTTCACAGCGACTTTTTGTCTGCTGAGACATGGCATCCCACTCTAATGGAAGGGCGACACTCATTGAGGTTCTGGGGTACAGAGTTACGAGCTTCTAAATGCAGACTCGGCTGATACCGTAGCTTTTCTATGGGATTCAGGTCTGGAGAAATAGCAGGCCACTCCATTTGAAGTACTCCAGTCTCAGGCAGACATTCCCTAATGATGCATCCTTGATGAGCTGGAGCATGGCCTCCATGAAGAGGAAATTAGGCCTGTATTGTCAGTTCTGTATTGACTAGACACACGAGCTCACACTTTCACACCCCAAAGGCTTGTCTGGTGACAGCAGTGGCTGATGCTTAGCACTTTTCTTGGTGCCTCCCAACTTTGTTGGTGGCTATCATTTCTGCTCAGCGTGAATCGACTTTCATCAGTAAATAGCACTGAGGCCCATTGGTCCCTCGTCGAGTGTAAATGCTCCATGGCCCATGCAAGACAATAATGTCTGTGCCTGGTGGTGTGGTCAGGTACCCTTGCAGGTCGTCTAGCACGTAGACCACGCTGATGTAAACAGTTTTGAATGGTCTGGTGTGACACTTGGGTACCTCTCACCTCCCTTAAATGGTCCTAGAGTTGTGTGGTATTCATCATGTGGTTCCACAGGGCACTGATCACAATGAAATGTCATCAGTGTGGGATGTGGCCAAAACACGTCCACTTCTATTCCTTTCTGTGACTCTTCCAGTCTCGTGGCATCTGTGTTGCAACCTGCTGAGGACACTTTGTTTGGGATTGTGGCACTTCTGTGCGTTTCTGTGATTCTTCCAGTCTCGCTGTATCCCAGTTGCTACCTGCTGCTGACAGTCTGTGTCACTCACAGCTCAGTTACCATTTCAGTCTGAGAACATTGAAGCCTCACAATGGTGAGGTACTGTTGATTTAAATTTTTAGATGTTTTCTTGGTCTCATGATGACAAAATGTGAACAGCATGATGATGAGGACTGTTTAAATACCAATTCTAATGGAACCAGGACATTTAGTGGTCAATTTATGGCTAACACCTGTCAAGTTAATCTGTAAAGGTTAGAGTGTATTTTAGGGTCCTGAAATTTCACCCGAAAGCCAAATATTTCTAACTTTTTGTGAGTAATGTACATACATACATTTCTTCGTCTATTTTTAGCCTCTGTTTTTAATAAGCTTAAAGCAATTGCACTGTTGGTATATTTGTCAGGCAGTGAGGTAATTAATCTGACTGTAATAATTAAGTGTTTAATCAAAACATAAAATTTCAAGTTAAAGACATACATAAAATGACTTAACATAGCAAGCATGGCCATCGTTACCAGAATTATCATTTTTGTTTAGTGTTTAAAAACAAACCTTAGCAAACACGCTAACCGCAGATTACTGGTGCAGATTTTATGTTAAAGCTTTCTCTTACATAGTGTGATTAATATAACACAATAACCCAGAGGAGGGTGGCACGGCGGCTAAGTGGGTTGGTCACAGCTTTATGTGTGGAGTTTGCGTGTTCTCCCCATGCCCATCCAGCTTTCAAAGATACACAAGTGAGGCTAATTAGGAAATACTATATAGTCTTTGTCTGATGTAGTCTTGTGTAATGAGTAACTACCATTTGTCATTTCTTGTAGAATGATGACATTGTATTCATTCAGGCTCGGTCATCTTACTCCTTTAAAAGTTTTACACATTATACATATGTTTACCATTCTGAATTAAAATCCACCGCCAGCTAATTAAAACTTTATTGATTTGTCACTTATTAGGTAATGAATCAATTATTACCTTTTTTAAATTTAAAGCTGTAGCCAAATTGGTTGTTAGTCAGCAGATAATATAAATTAGTAAAACAAGTGCTATTAGGAAAAATGTCCTTAAATGTTAGTTTATTAACATAAACCTGCAGTGTACAAAATCTAAAAGAAAATTCTCCGCTTTATCTTTGAATTGTATGGCGCACACTATGTGTATCTGTACCTGTTGTGACGTTATTTCAGTGAGTTAGCTTTCAAGATTACTATTGTTGTCTGACAAATAACTTTTTAAATGTTTACATTCAACCATAAACCCCTTTGTTTTTAAATACTGGCTTTATTGAAAGGAAAGGAAACCATGTGAATGTTTGGATTGGATTGTCTAACCAATCTTTTTTCGCCTTCCGTTAGAATAAAAAGCATGGCATGAAAAATACGTTACACTCCGGAACAGCGTACTATTAGTGAACCATGTTTTTATAGATAAATGCTTGGAAGGAGGAACTTTGTCCCCATTTTAATTCTGTTTTATCAATACGGCAGAAAAAGGGTTTAGCTTTGTCGAATGCCTCATTTATGTGATTTCACCCGTAGCACGTTCTGACTATCCTGAGACAGACTGGTGGATTAGGAATCAGTATAGCAGGGGGGAAAGGATCCACCCCTTACAAGGGAGATGATGAGGTACATTTTGATCTTATAGCTACTAATAGGTTCTTTTAAGGATTGCAGATTCGTTCATTACAATAGACTGTCTCTCTGTAGGGTATATTCATCTCCAGAGTGTCAGAAGATGGACCAGCCGCACGGGCAGGGGTCAAAATTGGAGACAAACTACTTGAGGTAAAACTGAATCAGAAATATGCTCAGAAGATTCATAGAGCCGGTATGGATTGCTCAGTAACTTACAGCACAATTGTAATGGTACTTGTTTGGATCACTAGGTAAACAATGTCGATTTAGATGGAGCAGAGCACCACACGGCAGTGGAAGCTTTAAGGAGCTCGGGAACGGCAGTTGCCATGACAGTACTGCGTGAACGCATGGTAGAGCCGGAGAACCCGATCACCACTACACCCCTCAGACCTGAAGATGATTACTTCCCTCCAGACAGGAGGACCAGTGGCCTTCCCTTTCATCTGGAGTCTGGATCCAATGCGCCCAGCACAGGGCCTTCCCAACGAATAGCCACCTGCCTGATCCGCAATGACAAGGGCTTGAGATTTAGCATTGCTGGGGGCAAAGGCTCAACTTTGTACCGGACTGGAGACACGGTAAAACTGCAACACACACAGATATAACACACACAATTTTCTTTAAAGGACAGAACTATTGTGTTTTATTGATCTTGCATGTATTTGTGTACAGTGTAGGGATGTCACGATACCAGAAATGTCGAATTCGGTACCAATACCACATTCCCGATACCAATTTCTATATCATGAAGAAAAAAAAACAATTAAATGAATGTATACAGCGTCAGATTCTCCTCATGTCCCTCGTATAGGAGGGACATGAAATAAACTGAGTTGTTTTCAGTTTTAATAAATGATTGATTGTTTAATGTGTATAAAGGTGTACGAGTGTATTTCTATGTAAGTCTGAGCTCATCAGTGAAGGTTAAGCGTTCGGTAGCCGTTTGTAACTAACACTTGATTTGAATGGTAAGATGCTAATGAAACATGATGTAATCACTACCTAGATAGATTCGAATAACCTGATTTATAAAGTGATGACTTAATAGAACACTCACTAGTTAAACAGTAAGGGAGCGATGCAGCTCACTTCGATTCCTCCTGGTGTTATTGCTTCAGCGTTATGATATTAGCGTGTGGTCTGGGAGATCTGTCAAACCTTCTGTACCTCAGGAAACCAGAACTGAATCGTTTCATAACTTTGGTATCGACTTTGTACCGAAGTATCATTTCTTGTGACAGCTCTAGTACTTGGTGAGGAAATATTTGCAGTAATTTAAATGCCAGTCTGTGGGATGTGCACACCATGCTGTCCTCAGTTAGGTGTTTAATAGTGCAGATGCATGCCTAATAGTAAAAGCTCTGGTCCAGTATTTCTCCTGCAACCTTGTCCAGTTTGGGGTTTACGGTGCCACCCAGGTAACAGAGATATGAATAGCAAGCTCTGACATTTGAGGCACAGAGGCCGAGAAGGATATTTTTAAGCATCTGCAGAGTGACTTCTCGCTCGGATTATATGAATATAAATACTCGCTCGCTCATGTAGAAAGGACTATAGAAGGCACAAACTTGGCACATAATCATACAAACATTTGTGCTTTGATGAGTAAATGGATGTTTGGCTTTGCTGGCACTGGCTAAAGTGAGTTTAAATGACTCACTTTATATTTGTTTGTAATAGTGAATGGTCTAACCAGGATATTTAATGTGTCTTATAACTTCTTACCTTTATTTTAATCAAAATGCTTTTTGAATGGACTTTTACTAACACTAAATATTGTTTAATGATTCAGATTTCATGTGCTCTGCAAACTTTGTGTTGGAGTGATCTGTGTATGTAGCTATTGCTGCATGGTGCAACACATTTTCTTGTCTGATAGTATGATTTATGTTAAATAGCAATATTTTAATATTTCACTATTTTATGTTCCTGAGTTCCTTAATAATTGGTTTCTGTTAATCTGGTTTCAAGCTTCACTTTCCCAAGTGGGCGTTTGTCATGAATATGCTCTACAGAAAGAAACAGTTGGGCAGCAAATTGTTGTGCTTATGGTTTTATGTCTAATGCCCTTTCAGTCGGAGATATTCAAACCTCAAAGCAGTACATTTCCATATAGCTACATTTTGCTGGGAATTAAATCTGACAGATTCATAAATTAAAGAAAAAATTATCTATGTAGTTGTTTTTATAGCAATTTTGCATGTACTAAGCCTCTACATAATAATCTTA
>JAYDZG010000036.1:6061957-6075101 GCA_034509265.1 Microcambeva bendego
TCAAATATGAATATATATGAATCTTCATGGCCAAAGAACCAATTCTTTAGCTGTTATAATTTGGATAAAAACAGGATTTTTTTGGGATTTTTTTAAGGTTGTCATGGTAGTGCACCTAAACCTGTGCTTTAAAAATATTGAAATTGCGGTACCAATGTGGTACCAACCCGGGCGATTAAAATAAAGCTTCAATTAATGTTCACAATAAACGTTAGAAGAGCAAAATGAACTGCTTCAGGTTCTTGGAATCTTAAAGTCTTTGTAACTTAAAAATCCACTTTTCACTGTATTCATAAAGCTTCTAACCCACTTTGGAGGTGGATGGGTTACAACAGCAAAAGACCACCCGTCACGCTACATTTGGCGCTACAGGACCCAAAGCCTCACCAAATCCGAAAAATAATAATAAAAACATGGCCTTGTGGGATTTTCACTTTCTGCAATAATGGACATAAACAACACACAGTTCCTATCACTCTTAATACTAAACACAACGATTTCAAGTGTCCCTAGAAAGTGAGCTTTTGATTAAATGAACTGCTTCAGTTTCTAATCATTAACTCCCGCCTCCGGCCCGAATAAGCCACACGGATTGGTTGTAAAGACAGATGCCGCTCCATAATCACTGTGATTGGTTTGCTGCTCTCCAGCCAAAGTTACAAGCAGATCAACAAACTATTCACTGATTCTAAGTGTGCGCAGGTGCTCTTGGAAAATAACCCCAGCAAAAGTTGGGGAGTTACGGTATATTCATTACTATTTTTAACACAGCCATTGTTGTCGGTTCGGTCAGACAGCCCTACAGATTCAACAACCCGCATGCATGCTCACCACTAACACTGAAGTATATCACAAAAATAAAAATGCATGAAGGGCGTAAAACTTTATGATCATCTGAGTAAGAACATGTGGCCCTGCGTTTTTTGTGACCCCTCATGGTGCAGCAGTCAAATCTCACCTCTTAACTACTATCCAGACAAAAACATGTACATCTAAAGACATTGTCTAATAAAATGTGTAGATCTCAGTCTGGCAATGCTAAATGTTCATAATTCTCCTCCTCCATTTCCTTCCCTGGTATGACTGCTAATCTAGATCAATGGTGTAGACATGACGGACGCCAGACATGACCAAGCGGTAGCTCTGCTCACTGGCACTTCTCCCACCATCACGCTTCTGGTGGAGCGGGAACAAGCGAGTGCCGGTGGCTCCTCACCCCGAGGGCGCGCCCACTCACCACCTCCTCCAGAGCCCTCAGACTCGCCAGAGCAAGAGGAGGCTGGAGACGAGCACCTAGGGAACCATGTAAGCTGTCCATTGGAGGACGAGTACCCCATCGAGGTAAGAACTCTTAAGTCTCTTAAGTACAGTATAGTATTTTGCCTCATAGCTGTTTGGACACTGATACGATTGCATCCTAGAATAAATTCATGATGTTTGTTATATTAGGTTGATGAGTCATTTTGATTCTGTTTAGATTTTTTAAATTCTACATCTATTATTAGAGGCCAGTGATTTTATGATTTGCTTCGTTTCCTGATATCATATCTTACCATCACAGGAGGTGACACTGGTCAAGACAGGGGGTCCTCTGGGCCTGAGCATTGTCGGGGGCAGTGACCATGCCAGCCACCCATTCGGCATCAATGAACCAGGAGTGTTTATTTCAAAGGTAACTAGGTCTTTACCTAGCCGACATGTCTGGTGGTGTGTTCGGGTGTAGGGAGTTCCCTGCATAGGCAGCATTTAATGCCATCATAAGCCTGCTTCCAAAGAAGAAATCTTGAAATGCTATAAAATCGAGACAATAAATTGCTCACTATTATTTTTAAACGTAAAACTATTTTGACTAAAGAATGAGCGAGCGTCCGATGCTTCTTTAGCGACGAAGGCAATCCTAGCATTCAATGCAGGACGACTATATGAATGAAAATGAATATTGAGGATGAAGCGGTGCAACAAACTTATTAGTTATGAGTTATTTTCCAATTAGCTTAGTAAGTGAAAGTAGTAGTGCGCTTGAATAACCTGACTCTACTGAGGCAGCTGCCTGTGTAGAGAGTAAGACAGCAAGAGGTAGCTCACTACATTTTAAAACACACTCTCCATTACTAATCAGGACTGATTTACTGACCACTTTCCTGCAGGTCATCCCCCATGGTCTGGCCTGTCAAAGTGGGCTGCGTGTAGGTGATCGCATTCTAGAGGTGAACTCCATCGATCTGAGACATGCCACCCACCAGGAGGCCGTCAAAGCTCTGCTCTCCAACAGCAAGGAGATCCACATGCTGGTGCGCAGGGATCCCTCACCCCCTGGCATGCAGGTAAACACAGTGGACACTGAGCAGAAATACTGTGGTTAGACTGTTCGATCACCCATTCTTCAAACAACTACTCATGTCACTGAGATTCAAACTCATGATCTCTGTGCTAGTGGGCTAGTGTATTTTACCCCTGAGGTAACCAAACACTTTTAAGAAAACTAAATACTGATCACCAGCTGTGCATTTCGGTGAAAATCTAGGTTTGGTTAGTAGTAGAAGGACTTTTTAAACACTTATAATGGACTTGGGTCCTTTAATTTAAAGTCATCATGTTAATATTTTCTTTTATTAATATTAGCATCATGGTACTTCCCCACGAATGGACGTTTCTTTTTCCATTTTGTGTTGATTGTGATACTATGCATCAACAGGGCTGGCAGCATCGGTGCAAGATTGCCAGTAATTTTACAGTCAGAGCTGACCAGAGGAAATAAACGAAAATTAGTACTTAATAGAATAATCGATTATGAATAATAATCAATAACTGTATATCTAATTTAAACATTCTAATGATTTTTTAGTGAACAATCGAATGATTCAATAATGAGCAAACACAAATAAAAACAAAATTAATTCATTCAAAAATACAAATTAAAATAGCTTTTAAAATATATCCAGGCAACCTAAAACAGACAATAATAAGCAATACCTAAACATCACCTTTAGTTTGTGCAACATTCAGAACTAAAAGTTTCAGCTGCAGTTCATGCAGAACATAAAACTTTAATGTTTAGTAAGAGGCAAAAATTGCCTGGAATCGAAGTGAGTGTTCATGCAGGAGTGTTTGGAGTAAACCCAGTCTACTCTTTGTACAGGAAATTGTTATTCACAAGCAGCCCGGAGAAAAACTGGGTATTAGCATTCGTGGTGGAGCCAGGGGGCACCCAGGCAACCCCTTCGATCCAACAGATGAGGGAATCTTTATCTCTAAGGTACAAATCCTGATTACAGACTTGTAATTGAGCATACAATAGCCTGATATCGAGCATGTCTATGAGGAAACATTTCTCTCACCGCTTAGGTCAGTTCCAGCGGCGCGGCAGCACGGGACGGGCGCCTGAAAATCGGCATGCGTATCCTGGAGGTGGGCAACCACAGTCTCCTGGGTATGACTCATACTGAAGCAGTGAGGGTGCTCCGATCCACAGGAGACTCTTTGTTAATGCTGGTGTGCGACGGGTTTGACCCCAGGAATGTGGCCGGCATGGAGGTAAAAAATTCCGAGCGAAGAAGACCATTTCTGTAATGACCACCTACACCTGAAGGATTTAAACGGAATCAGACTGGGTTTTAATTTTTCGAATTTGTTTGCGTAGGCATCACCCGGTATCATCGCAAACCCGTTCGCTTCGGGAATTGTTCGAAAGAACAGCATGGAGAGCATCTCCTCGATAGACAGAGACCTGAGCCCGGAGGAGATGGACATCATGCAGAAGGTGAGATGTTTGAACGATGTGCCGTCGAAACGATACTAGTGAACGACGAGAGAGCCTGACAGGACAAACGCTCTTTTCTTTCAAGGAGGTCGAGATGGTAAGAGAGACATCTCAGTGGGAGCGAGAGGACATGGCGAAAGTAGTAAGTGACCTCATAAATGTGAGACTATTGGTAGATTATTCTAGAGATCTTGTGTTTCCAAATTCCTGACGTCATACTCTGACCCTTACGACGTTTGCTAATATGTGTGGGTTGTATCCTTTTCTTTTCCTCTCTTTTCCCTTCTGTCGTCCCCCCCTGTCTCCCCCTGAATGGACCCGGATGTCGACATCACCCTCGCCCTTTCCATCCATATATCTTTTTCTAATCCTCCATCGATTCATTCACGTCATCAATTACGATCACATCTTCCATGTCACCGTTCACCACGCTCGCATTTCATTCCATTCCGAATGATTTGAACGGATGTGCGCTCGCGCCCATCGCATGCTCATGTCCGGATCTCCCCTCCCTCTACCCTACCGCCCCCTCAAATTTTGCTAAAGGAACGTATGCGCTTGGAGCGCGAGGAGGCTACCCGCCTGCTGGAAGAGGAAGCCGAGGTGAGGCCTTACGCTCCTGCTTCACGATGAGAGAGTAGAAGTGTTCATGATCAGTACCGAGAGATAATCCCACTTTAACTTGTTGCCTGCAAATCTGGGTTTGGATCAAAATTGAAACCATGAATTTTTGAACTAGAATCATTTAGTCGTATTATGATTTACTGCAGAATCTAAACACTGGACCTCTGAAACTGGACTACAAGACACTGGCAGCTCTTCCTACGACCAGCCTGCAGAAGGTCAATCGGGTACGTTCATCTCTTTCTTTCTTTCTTTCTTTCTTTCTTGATTTGTGTGAAGTACCCTGACTGACATACAGGAAAGGAAACCAAACGATTGTGTAGCGAATCATCAACAAATTTAAAACTATTCTGGAGATCACTGGTCAAAATGGGTCGAGAAGTGAACCCGGAGCGAATTGTAAAGGCTTTACAAATATAATGTGCTGCAAGTGGAATCGTTACTTTTTAATAATGAAGAGGTCTCGCCACAAGTACTTCAACAGATCATCAGATGAGCAAATAAAATGTCTTGTTCACAGTGAAGTATCTTATTTCCATTTTCGTTATGACAATGAGTGGTGCAGCATTTATACAAGCTACGACTCTCGCAAATGCATGCTATTGAATGTATGCTCAGCTTTAAATAAGCTGAATTAAGGGAGGAAAAAACCTTTTTACTATTTTTTTCTACATTTTTCTGCATTCGGTAGCTATAACAAGCAGCATTTATTTTTTCCAGGAGGCAAAACATCATCCAATGATGGGATATGTTTTTAATTTGATGTGTATGTACTTTCCCAACATTTAAGTGGTGTATTAAATACTGTTTTCTCTGTGGTGTCCTTTCATTGGTGCCATTCTATACAGATGTCTGGCAATTTTTTGGATTTCTACACCTCTTTCTGTGTTTTTTCTAGAGATACGTACTAATTTATTGCGGAGAGATTGTCTTATTGCAGAATGAGGCATTAGGGAATCTGTTTACAGCATTTCTCATGTGTTTTTTAAACATTTTTATTCACTATGAGGTCTTGAATGTTTAAAGATTGGGGCTTTCCAATTCACACATTTTTTGCTGTTAATTTAGGTCCATTGTCTCTTTATTTGAGCCAGTTAATTAAAAACAGATCACAGGATCATTGTACCGCACCCTTGATGCTGAGAGAGTTTAAGGGCCTTGCTCAAGGGCTGAATTAATCTGAATCGGCTTCAAATGAGTGTATGTATGGAGAGCTGGTTTAAAGTAAGTTAGCACACATTTGCAAAGTATTAGGCAAACAGTAAATGGGTGGGAAATCCTAGGCCATGTGCACATTTAGACGTTTTATTTGACATTTTTCAGCATTTACCGGATGCCCGCATTTATGAGCAATGAGGGTTAAGGGCCTTGTTCAAGGGCCCAACAGCAGCAACCTGGCAGTGGTGAGGTTTGAACCAGTGAACTTAGGATTAGTAGTCCACTAGGCGATGGCTGGCTCTATATATTCTGAATGATAATGCTTGTTAACTGGTTCATATGCCAGTAACTGATGTGAATAGTTTTTAATGTTTTGTTTAAACTTAGTGTGGTGTCGTGGCACTCTTTCCTAACAATAATAATCTTACTAAAACGTTTCTAAAACTTCCTATCCTTTGTGTCGATGCTGTAAGAAGCTCTTCTCACGCGTGGCAATCATTTAAGTTGGCAGCAATAAGAAAGCCATTTTCAAATATGAATTCAGATGTATGTTACCAGAGATTATTAATAGTACATAAATAACAATGACTGGTGCGTCTTCATAATTCCGGCTCGTCATGCTCTGGACCAAACCGGGCAGGGATGTTAAGGTGACAGCTGACAAGCTCATAGGTTATTTTAAAAGCAGAGGCAGAGAGGGTATGCTACTCATGAGTGGGTGGGTCACTGGGGGGGAAGGTTCTCATGATAGAGCCGGATCTTCACAACGATTCATATGAGCCAAGCAGTCAAGTGACTCTCTGAACCCGAATTTCTTCTGAAAAGTAAGTTCTTGTGCGATGTCCAAGTCTTCTTTCTTTATTTTTGTTTTATTTTATGTCTCACCTCTTTCTTAATGGTGGTCTTGGCTTTGATGTGGCTCTTGTGTTAGACAGAGGACTAGACTGATTTTATTGTTGTAGATTAAAGCACTATAGTTCCTGTGTTGATTGTACTGTGTGTATACAGACTACAGATCCAGTTTTGGTGTTACAAAAGTTGTGCTTACAGTATTAGCATATTTAGCTAATTTTAGAAATTCTTTCGGCTTATGTGATTACTTGAAGCTGTTTAAATTGATTTCCTTTTATATTTTTTCAGTAGCTGTTGTATAGCTTTCTGCAAGACAGATTTAGGAAATGAAAGTTTATTATAATTGGAAAGAATTGTTTCTTTTGTCAAGGTTTAAAGTTTTACCAGAAGGTTTCAACAAGACATGATATTTATTTTACACTGGGTGTTCATGTTGTGAACGGAGGTTGTTTCTTCCCATTAGATGAAGACAGGCGTATCGTGTATTGGTTTGCTTTGGTTTACTGAAGTGTTTAACTGAACATTTGCTGCTAACATTAGACAGAGATAGTGTAATCGTGTACCTGACAGTTGTCAGGTAGGCTCAATAATAAACTCGTCCATCTGTGGACAAGCAGCTAGGATTGTGGTAGCCATAGGATAAGTGTGCAGCTGTTACAAGTCAAAGGTCTTTGGGATGCATTCCTCTGCACTGACCTTGTTCATGCTACAGCACAACTGTTATCAGTGCAGTTATTTTTAGAAGAGTGATTTTGCCCAGCTGAATTTAGAAGTCTTAGAAATAGTACAAGTACATGTTGGATTCGTCCACTCAGCCGCAGATCCTATTAAATTATTAGAAAATGAAGCACAGGAAGTAATGCATTGCATTTTCTACCGAAAATAAAACAAGCAATTATAATAAAGGGGAATTTGGCCTAGCAAATGTACCCACTTAATTAATTGGCATTGTGTTCATTGACATTTTTCAAGCTAAACATGCACAGTCATGATTTCCAAATGCCAGAAATGAATCGTCCAACAGCATTTTCTTTTTCAAGACACAAATACAGGGTGTCAATTTGAAAACTTCCCACCCTTAATATCTCTCTTCTAGTAAATATATAAAAAAATCGTAAAGACACGTCAATTTTATTTTCAAGTGGGACACTTTTAAAGAATATCTGCAGCCTTTGTCGTTCACCCCCATGGTAGGAGTGGGAGTTACCCTTAAAATCTTAAATGGCAAGGGGGTCAAGTAGCACATCATTTTAAAGCTTGTTTACTTCTCTTTCCAATAATACAATATTTTATTTTATTTTTGACTAGTAGTTTCCAAGAAATCACATTACTGGAAGGGAGATATTGAGGCTGGGAAGTTTTCAAATTGACGCCCTGTATAGCAAATCAAACAAACATTTTCTTTTTAAATTCTCCCTTTTTTTAATTTTTTAATGTTTGGGCCAACAAATTTTTGTCAGCTTTATCCGTGTTCTGTGTGTTTTGGTTGCATATCAAGGATGTACACTTACTTCTGGCATTAGAAACATTTATTTAAAGCAGTAAAATGCAATGGATCTGTGTATTAGCAGTCTGGACAGATCAACACATGACACTCATCATCTAATAAATCAGGCTCTGTGGAATTTGCTTGCCGTTTTGTGTGAGATGTCTCTTGATTCTGAGGATATGTATATAGATCATAGATTCATTGGTTGCTTGTGGAATTAAGACGGTGTAGAATAATATTCTAGGTTGACTCTATATTTTGCACTTTTCCTTTTCTGTCAGTTTTTTTTATACCAAATCTATTTCTTTCTGATTTTTCATTCTCTCTGTTGGTTAAGTCTTTTATTTGTCATTCCTTTTCTCTCACTCTTTAGCCTTCACTTTCCTCTACTGAATCCTGTCCAATGGAGTGTGCTCTTCAGGCCAGACCGGCTGCTATAGAACCCCTTGTGTTTGAGAAGGCTCATGATGTCCTGTACCATGTAGACCCCCATGTTCCTCCCTCATCTCAAACCGGCCTAATTACAAGTTCAGCGGTTCCCAACCCCTCCTCAGCCATGGCACAGGACCCTGCTTCAGCACCCACTGATGCAGTAGAAGAAGAGGAGTGTCTTGTGGACTCTCAGCCAATCTCTTTTAGTGAAAATCCCTTTCTGGTTGCTAATCGCAAGGGCAAGGGTCGCCCTCCTAGTGAGCGAATCCTTTCAGGGCCACCAACGGGCTATGGCAGACAGGGGCAGCTTCAGACCTCTCTGTTTAAGGCAAGCCCCGTTGGGCACTGTGTGTGTAATGCTTCGAGTGTGGGTTTGGTTTTGAATCGGCATGGCCTGTAAAAAATAATGTTATGACAAATTCCTTGCATAATGCCTGCATATTCTGGGATGGGCAATTTAGATTTTTTTTTCTGTAGTATTAGAATTCCATCGGCCATTGGGTTTGAAAAGAGATACTTAGTCAAAAGCATATTCTGCTTTGCTTTATATTACATGTTTGTATTTTTTCCTTAAGGTTTTTAAGGTTTATGTATCATGTTTCTTTGCATTCATTGACCTGCTTCAAGTGAAGTTGTTAATTAAGGTGTAAGAAAAGCCTTTGGAATTTTGTGGGGGGATTGTAAAAGGTTAAAATGTGAACTGAACATTTGTTTGCATACATTTAAAGCCCTTCCACACCTATTATCTTGGTAAAAACTTTTTTTTTTATTTTTTTTTTTTATAAATAGTTATTTTGCTTCCCAGTTTACAGCAGTTCATTCGGTTTTCATGTCATTTGGCTTTCTAAAACCAAAATTGTAAAAGGGGAAAGTGTTTTTCATGACCATGACTCGATTACCCCCTCTTTCAAGACTTTAAATCAAATAGCACCCAGACGACAGGTTATCTTGACATGTTTCTGCGAAGACGGGATGACAGGACTATGTGGTTGGGGTTTTCAAACACTGTGTAAGGACCCTAATTAGCAGATATCAAGGTGCTTTAAAGATCGCAGAGGTGAAAAAGGGTTCCTCTTTTCGTAATTGTATATTTGATTTGCAAGTATTTTCTCTATATGCAAAAAACAATATGGGGATGGGATTTGGATAGTGAATGTGGGACAACTCTGTGGTTAGGTTGGTTTTATGCTGGATGTTCACCAATGTTCTTTAGTCTCGTTTTCAGCCAATTTAAATTCACAAATTAATAGAATTCCACAAACTGATTCTGCACTAAGCAACAATCGAGAAAATTTCAATAGGATCTTTGTTCATTTTTAGTCAAGAATGGTTTTTTTTTTTAATGTGAGGTTTAAAACGCAAATTGAAATAAATTCTCATTTTACATTATAACGAGCAGAAAAAGTTTCATGATATGGGAACAGACAAAAAAAATACCATGATATACCATGAAACCACACCACCCAGCCCTAACGGTAACCCACCGGTACATATCTTGTAATAAATTATGTTAAATTCAATGCATGTGCTAACAAACATCCCAACTAGGTTTGTGTATCTTTTAAATAATCATATTTTACAACTCTGACAGGCACCTTCAGCTGATAGCCAGAGGGTGGACAGTCCTGTAAGAGAGGGACATTACTCTCCCAGCCCACAACTGGTAAGTCAAGATTGCATGCACAAAGAAGTATTACTTGAATCGTTTTTCGACGTTATTGATTTTATTTTCATGAAAGCATTTGCAGTTGGATTTGATCTTAGCAAGAAATTTGAAACTAGTTTTTAAATGAAACTAGGCTTTAAATTACATTCACAGAATTAAAAAAGAACTCAAGAAATCTGGTTTTGCACTTAAGTAATTTAGAAAAATGAATTAATTACACATGTTTCTGCTTCAGTTTATTATTTGTGTTTATGCTTTTCATATTACTGTTTTCATGTGGATCAAATAACGGTCCACGCAGGTTTGTTACACTTTAAAAGGTTTTGCTACAGTATTCTTTGATTATGTAAAAAAATAAAAAATAAAAAAAAGAATAAATCAATGATAAGTAGGCCCAGGGCTGAAAACCCTGTTAACCTTACTGCTGTATATGGTGTGTGGTTCATATGAATACATATTCTGCCAAATATCACATCTTTAGTGCATGTAGTATATTAATGGATTAATGGACTGTGTAGATGTTTGTGCTCATCTCATGCCATCATGACACCTCCCTTCATAGCCAAGAGTTCATCCGTCGTCACCCTCCCCTGTGACACTGGGCAGAGAGACACGTTTCGTAAGTGGTCTGTCTGCGCATGACCTGCTGCTCATGGCTTTCTGGGCTGGTTCTAATCATGGTTATTGACAATCTGCGGCATTGCAATATGACTGTGAGCTCTACAGTTGTATGAAGCTTAATAACCTTCTGCTACATGATAATTCTGAATTAGGGAATCTTTCTAGTTCAGTTACTGATTAACACAAGGTATATTTAGATCAGGACCAGGCTATATTTCAAGGAATGGAAACTTGGTTAGTTCTGTAAGTTCGCTCTGTAATTCTACAATGCGGGCTTTGCAAGTTCTGCAATGATGGGTGGTGCCTATTTTGAGGCGGGCTGGGGTTTTAGGTCTAAGGTACGCTTGTCTGCAGAAAAGTCTTGCTCGGGATCACTCTGATTCATTTCACACCATGCTTGATTGTGCTGTATTCCAGGCAAGCATTCATTTACCCTCCAACGTGACCACAAAGGACCATTCGGGAGTGAGTGTCCCAACACGCCACCTGGTTGATATGTTTAATGCTAAATTACACAGCGTGGATTATATCATTAATGTCTTTTTCCTTGCCTCTTTTTAGACCAAGCCTGGAGCCATCCAGCCTATCTCAAGGGTGCGGCCTCCGGCGTCTCCATCAAGTCAGGATGGCCTCAGTAGTCCTAAACCTTTCCGGCATAGCTCCTCCCCCGTCAACTCCCAAACCCCTGTAAGATCTATCATGACGGTCTAGACTACATTGCACTCACAATTCCTCGACAGCTGGCCTTTAGCACTAAATCGACCACAAGACTTGTTCTTGCTTATCATTTAGTGTGTCATGTTGCTGGATTACATGAGTGATTTTTAGTCAGGAAACAAATCAGTGGCATTTCTGTCGCCAGTGGATGCGGCTAATTCTGAATGTATGTTAATAGAAACGCATACTTTACACATGAATGAATCCGACCTTCGCTCTTCATACACAATAGACCTGCCAGAATGTGTCACATGACACACAATAGTATGTTGTTAAATTTTGTTGTCTCGAACGTACCTGGAACTGGTTTACCGCTGTCTAGCACTGCATGTACATCCTATTTGACACGAGTTGCTCTTACTACCTCAGTGCTCTTGTGCTATCTTATCTTCCAATCTTTCATTTAGAGAAGGAAAGTCCACCTCATTCAGTCAAACCATACATTACAAGTCAATAACAAGTATCATATTACTGATTCTTTTCCTGTCAATTCCTCTGACCTTTTGCTTCTTGCACCCCTTGTGCAGCCGCGACCCCCTTCCCCTGATACTTTCAGCCAATTCCCTGTCAATGTCAAGCAGGCATATAAGACCTTTGCTGCTGTGCCCCACTCCATGGCCGTTCTGGAGCCCCCGCAGGTAGGGTAGATGCTTCTTGAGGTTCTCAGCATGGCATGGTCTTTCTAGCATCTGGTCTCTGCTTTTAAATTCTACCCTTTGAAATCCATTCTTAGAATTGCCATCCAGCTCCTCAGTTTCTCGCATGATTCACTGACGTGGTGGAGTTGTTTCCATCAGCTGTTTTAAGGAATATCAGTGCTCATCTGTAAATCTTTTCTTTTCTTTTTTTTTGCTGGTTGTTTGTCTTCGATGGTGTGTACTGTAAGAAGCTTCGTGTTGTTGAAGCCATTGGTGGTTCAACACAAATGCCTTGTTTTTCTTGTGTATGTTTTGTCTAGCTTGGAATGTGGTTTTTAAACATTACTTATATCTGTGTCTCCGTTAGGATTTGTATGTCCAAAGAAACAACGTTCACCCGAAGCAGCTCTCACCAGAGGTATGTTTCTGTGCTTGCTCCAGAAATGTTCTTAAAACAGAAGGTTGACCATTCGTACCTGGAAATGAGTAACCTTTTTGAAAACGGAAGGGTGCGCCAGCTGACACACTGATGATATGCGTGTAATGGCTTTTTCAGCCTGAGCTGTGTAATGAAGTTTTCTTAGTTGAGGAGGGTGAAGGAGAGGGTCTGAGTGCTCACCCCTCCCTCACATCCGATCGCCGTGAGTACAGGAGTCTGGCAGCCGTGCCACGCCTGTCCCGTCCCTCCATGGAGTCTAAGGTACGCTGCCTCTCGAGGTCGGCGCTCGGCATGCGAACTCTTCTCACCCGACTCTGCCGGATGATAATTCATTTTCTTTCCGTGGTGGTGGGATAGAGGTTTGTACTGTCTCGTAACAACTGCTCATGGACTGTGGGATCTTTTTTAACAGCAAATAAGCGCTATTAATCATTCTGCAGGTGAAATCATGTAAATCGGTGGCAGGATAACCATGTAATTTAGGCATGACATTTGTTAGCATATGCGAATCAATTAACCTCATAGGCATTCAATTAAACGGATCAGCTTTTATAGCCGCAGCTTCTACTACGGAACATTGATTGTGATTTTTAATCTTATTTAATATTACCTCATATGATCTGCACAGTTTTTTGTATATCGGAACAGTCACACTATCAGGTTATCTTTACTGATTTTTCCCATTTATGAGCCTTATACATACAGTAGTGGAAAAAAATAAGAGACCACTTCAAAATTATTATTTTTA
>JAYDZG010000036.1:6077200-6092524 GCA_034509265.1 Microcambeva bendego
TTGCCCCAGCTGGGTGTTCTACCTGCATTTTAACATCTGCTGTCATGCAATTTTACAGTGTTGTTATGGTACTGGCCTTACACTATTCGATAACCAAGCCTGAGACTTGAACCATGTAACTGAGGTTCTTACTATTATGCTAAAAAAATAAATAAACAAACACTGAGTGTGTTGCATAATAATAATCTCAAATGAGCTACACGTTTTCATTTCTTCTGAAACTCTGTAGGACTTCGTCAGTAGATGGTAGAGCGGATTCTCAGCGTAATTCCATGGAGGACAGCTTTAGACTGGACCAGAGACCCAATTCCATGACTGGGTAACTGATGAAGCACTCCCGTTTGTGTACACGAAACTTTGCGGGTGTGCTTTTTGTGCTCTGACGCATCTTTCTGTGTCTGTAGTTTGATACCCGTGTACTCCGGAGAGCCTGCTGCTCCTATCCGTACAGCCAAGGCTGAGCGCAGACACCAGGAGCGGCTGCGCATGCAGAGTCCAGAGCTTTCTGTGGCTACAGACAAGGATCTGTCTCCTGCAGAGAAGAGGGCCCTGGAAGCTGAGAAGAGAGCCATGTGGAGAGCTGCCAGGTAGATCTGCCTCAACATACAGTCCAGAATCGGTGTTTCACGTAGCAGATCTGGTCCCCGTGCAAAGGAGATCTTTCCCTGGAGATGGAGATTTCTTTCATCTGACCCCCTTTCTTTAAACGAACTTGTTTCTGTGTAGTCATTGGTTTTATCCATGTGTCCGGGTTTCCAAAGACATGTCTTTCTCACTACCACACAGCTTACACAACAAAGCAGTGCTTAACAGGGCCAACTTAGATTAATGTGGATCCCTAGATAAAGAATTACATTGCAAACGTGCAAGGGGAAGCTTTTTCACTTCGTCATACCTGCCATATAACCATTTCAGTCAAGCATTTACTAACTGAATAAACAACCATGGATTTTCATTATGCCATTATTATCAACATGGTGTGAAACCATAACTGGAAACAAATACATGTTTGGGTTAGGAAAATACTTAATTAATACTTAAGTAACTTAATAAAAGCATCTCCTGCATGCCTTAAATACAAATGTGGGGTTTTTGAGGCAAAATGCTTACAAGGATTAACAGCAAAATATAGTTAGTTGTAGTGAAAGAAAAAGCACATTAAATAAACTATACATTAAGGTATATATAATTTACAAAAGCATACTTTTTTTAAACCTCACTTTAATGATATAGCCATCAGATATGACATCAGTGTGGCTTGATCCACAGAACTGAACTTACTACTACAGTAGCATTAGGAATACATTATAGTGGCCGGAGGATTAGAGGCGTGTCTTTGGAAACCCAGACAATGGTAATCCATAGTTAACCTTTCCTTCTGATTCTTCTTGTCTGCCATAGTATTTTACCTCCCATCTGTCTTCCTTTTCCCCTTTTCTCTTTGTATGTCTTTTCAATGTTTTGTCTCTCCTTTTCTGCTCCCACTCTCCTCTCCTCCCTGGTCGGATGCTCCGAAGGCCTTATGGTCTAGAGGAGGACGTTAGGCAGTATGAGCAAGACCTGGCCAAGAGGCTCTACCAGTCGCGTGTGAGGGCGTCGATAAACAGTGCTGCTGCTCCTCCCACTACCTGCTACTCCACCTCTCAGCCCAGGTCTGCCCTGCCCACCCACACAGCATTGTGGGGGCTGAGCTCTGGTGCTTTTTAGCTTTCTCGGTGCTTGCTGTGATTTGAAACGCTAGTCGTGAACGTAGTGATTCTGTGAAAGTGGCTAGAGTTTTTATTTCCTTTGTATTCAAGCATTATTAGGGTAAACGTGCACGTTGGTGGGATTTAAGCCTACACTTACACGTGCAGCACCAATGCAATTAGCCTATTTATCTCATTACCCGTGTTCTGCATTAGTATTTTTTTGGTTTGCTTGTGACTGGGTTTGTTTAAAGATCGTCAAAACAAATGTCGTCTGCCTCTAAAAGGTTCAGCTGCTGTAGTCCTCAGCTTATTTTCTCTCAAATGTCAGTGCATCTTTTTTTTCCCTTCATTTCATGCTTCCTCATGGCCCTTACTATCTGTGTTGTCAGTTTGTATTGTAACACTGGCTATAAATAACTTAAAATGAATGAATCTGATGTACATTGTAATTTGACCTAATGGGATTGACTTTGAGAGATCTGCACCTGGACACAGCCGCTCTAATCCCAGACTGCTTCTAGTTCTTATAAACAGTCGTGTTTAAACCATACTACACAGGAATGGACCAATTCTCCAGGCTCTAAATGACTCTTTCTCGTTCCCTGTTCCATTTTTTATTTAAATTATGGGAGATTGAGTGCATTTTTAAGATATGTTAGCTCACCTATTGGGATCACCTATGAAGGCAAACCCACTAGCTTTAGGTGTACAGCCAGGGAAACCATCGGATCTTTATGGGTCAAAACAAATCTACTATCAACAGAACATGCAGGTACCTTTACAATAATATTCCTACCATTCCATAGAAGCGTTTTTTATATCCTTAGCTCAAATGTACCTTTACAGAAGCGAAACTGCGTATGAAACGAAACGTCACGCTAAGACTGTTATTTAATAGCATGCCACTGCATGTACGGTTTAACAGAATTGGAAAATGTCTCATTCATAGTAATGTTACGCCGCTGTTGCCTGTTTAGTCAAAATAGCATTTGTGTGGTCACAAATTGTACACAATCAACTTTCCGAGTAATTCCAAGGGTGTTCAAGACTCGCCATAGTGAAGCTCCTCCACACAAGAGACTAGGTCATGCAAAATGGGCTCAGTAAACTGGGTGGATATAGCTGGGAATAGAGTTAACTAGATGGTTTGTTTGAATCTAATTTAATTAGCATCTAATTTGTATTTTAGGATTTTTTTTATTAATGGCACCTTGTCCTCTTTCCTGCAAGTATTTGAAAGCCTTCATGAGTTAAAAAAAAATTGATTGTCAGAGTTTATTGCAATGATTTTTGCAAGTATGTGCATCAGCTTGCTGGTTAAAGTCGATCATGATAGTAACGCATGTTACTTTGGTAAGTTGGTTAACCATAACTAGTCTTAACTCACTCACGGCATCTCATTCACGGCATCTCTTTTAATCTGTAAGATGTTATTCTTTTTAACCCTACTTTGTTATTTTAGGATGAAGTCTCTGGAACAGGATGCTCTCAAGGCTCAGATGGTCATTGCTAAGTCCAAGGAAGGAAAAAAGCGAGGCAACTTGGACCAGTTAACTGAATCACCCTCTCCTGCTGCCACGCCCTCTCCCACCCCTATTGACGGTGTGTGTTGTTTCTCCATACGTCTCAGAGACCGCATCGTCTTTCAAACGCTTTGAAGTTGCAAAAAGGAACTTAACCACATTGTTGTTTATCGATCTGAACAGATTTCAGCCCGCGAGCTGTGACATCACCTGGTCGACTGGTAGGAGACTTTCCTTCTGATTCCTTCATCTGTTATTTTTGTTGAGGGGAAATCACTGCACTGTTTATTTCAGGAATTTATGTTAGATGATTCTCCAACTAAATGTACAGCATCAAAGTTCATTCATTTTCATAAACTGCCTCTCCATCATTTTCCTTTCTGCCTCCACTTTCATTTGCTTCCATGCTTGCTCTTTACTTCTCTCTCATTTATTTATTTTCCCTATTCGAACCTTTCTTCTCTCGTTCTCTCTCACATCATCTCCCTTACCCACAACATATTTGCTGTCCTTTTAGTCTCAGCCAGAAAAGAAGTTTGACTACCGACAATTTGCTGCCATTCCTTCTTCCAAACCTGTATACGACATTCAGGTATTGCCTGCATGCCAAGTTTCCAGGAACCCAACGCACCCTTAACCCCTCATATCAGTTCTGTCTGCCCGGCTTTCCCTGTTACCCCTCTCCCTCTTGGCCTTGCTGATAATAAGCAATGTCATCGGTAACTGGGCCGCCTGCTCCTTAACAATGTGGATGATCAGCACATTGTTGCTTTACGCCGTCACTCTGTCAACATGGTAATTTCTCGTGTGCCTTATCCTCAGTGGGAGGGTCGCGTTAACCCTAATGGGCTGTCTTAAGTTGTCCCTAATGTCGAAACCTGTCTGCCTTACAGTGCAACATTACAGAACCACAGACTTTACTCAAAAATGTTTCTTCTGACTCACCCTCAGCAACTTCCACCAAATAATTCATTGTTCATTAAAGGCCTTTTTGATCAGATTCATTTGGTCCAGTTTATAAACAATATATGAAATACAATTGACAGTTATAGGACTAAAATATTTAAAAATAAAAAAACAAGGCAAATTTCATGTTTAGTTGATTTTCCTAAGTATAAATTTATTTGCACATCCTCTGCACTGAACAACAGATGCAGTTTATTTAGCAAGTAGATTCTATTCTATACAAATGAGTCATATACAAAATGGCACATTTTAAAAGTTTTCTTGGATTCTCTTCCAGCTAGCTTGGTTTATCAAACGTCAAAACACAATCCTAAATAATCCTGCATGTAAGGTTTGTTCCTGTAGAGGATCAGCTAACATGTTCAACTTAGAAAAGCAACTGTACATGGAATTTGACCCATGTTGTTCATGATCCTCTTTTGGTGGCCTAGCTGCTGTTGGTAGGGGAAAAAACTAGGCTTCCGAGGGGACATGGGGAGCTGGGAAAAAAGGAATTGTTGCTTCATTTGGTGTTGGTGTTTTGTGTTTTTGTGGATGTTAAGGTGAATGTTGCTCATTTGTGGTGGGCTAATGTATGGGTTATTGTTATTATTATGTTTTTAATGTGATTCCACACCAAAGATCACCAAATCAGACAGTACTTTATATAGCTCTGTAAATGTTTGAAGTTAAAAAAAAAGCCCAAGCCTCTAAGGCATGCAATGAACAGATCTACATTAGTTTAGAGTAGATTTAGAATACTCTTTTCATCACTGTTCATGGAAATTCAGTGGTGAACAGCCCTAGCCACGGTGCCCGGGGAGGAGTTAGAGGTTAGGTGCCTTGCTCAAGGGCAGTTAGGTTGGGACCTGTCGGCTCTGGGAATCAAACCGACAACCTTCTGATCACAACCCGAGTTATTTAACTACCAGGCCTCTTCCAGTTCTATAATATGACTTCAGTGAACAAAAATAAAGCAAAGCTTTGCTTACTAAATTTCAACAAATAATAATCAAATGTGTGAATTGGATTATAGAACAATACCCAATGCTTACTAGAAGCAGACAGAATTGCAGAGATTGGAGATGTACTGTAAATCATGATCTGGTTTTGGTGGCCTTTTCAGTGTGTCATCATTGGAATGTGTGGTGGTGTTTGTTTTTGATGTCTCAGTGCTATGCCGTTATACTTATTATTATTATTATTATTATTATTATTATAATTATTATAGTTAATTTAAATTATTATTGTAAAATGTGTTTATTTTAGTAGCATGAAAGTGACTTTTGGCCTAGAGCAGTGCGAGTGTAGTAATTGGTCAGGAACTTGATACAGACCAGATCACTTCTAGTACCATTGTGAGATGTGAGGGACTGCACTGCATGCTAGATTTTATTCCTAACTTCAGTGACGGTGTACCAGAAAGCATGCGGCAGGTGGGTTAACGGGATTGTTTAGGCTAATACGACTAATAAATACCTATTAATAAAGAACTGCTTATAGCAGAAGGAACATTGGTTCACTGTATTCATCTTGTTGATTGTGAGGAAATCGAATTGTACCTGGCTCCAAGTGCTGGTTTTTAAACCACCTTTCTGACTTCCAGTGGCTGGTCCTGTTGGCCGCTTTGCCTGCTGCAGTGGTGCTGGTTTTTACTCAATACTACGGCATCCTTCAATCTTCACGATCTCATGTTTTGTTTTTCCTCTTGTAGTCTCCAGAGGCCCCAGATGTTTACTACAACATTGATGCTTCCGAAAACCCTGGTAAGTTGTAGAGTTTCCTGGTTTACTTTCAGGGCCTAGAACAAATGTTCAGTCAAAAGTGGCATAATAATAAATTAACTTTTAGCAGTGCAGTGCCTATAGTGAGAACCTGAGTGGCCCCTTCTGCAACCCACAGGATTGTCAGAGGGGGAACGTAAGCACATTCTACTGTAGTGAGCCTGACCCATTCCGTTGAGTAGTTTTAATTAGTTAAGACCACTCCTCTGCACGCCACTGCCTTTTCACTCCCGATCTAAAGACTTCACTAGTTTAAAGACTAAAACACTAGTTTATTGTGACATGGCTGGTGATGCAGCTTCCCTATGTGCCGTCTCCTCTGCAATTTGGTTGAAAAAAAAAAAAAAGGTCAAATGAACCATGCTTTGCATTTTCTTGATCATATAGAGCGGAAAAATAATTCTAGTTTCAAATGACCGATCTTTATCAGTTCACAAATACAGGAGAAGATAGCACCAATGATCTTGATTTAAGCTAAATGTTTCAGCTGTGCTACTCTTCATGTACGTTTCTAATGCCAGCCGTAGCCTATTGGTTAGAGTACATGACTAGTAAGCCGAAGGACGCCGGTACAAAACCTAACCACTTTCAGGATGTCATTGTTGGGCCCATGACCAAGGCCTTTAACCCTCAATTACTCAGACTGTGTAATGAAACTACTGTAAGTCGCTTTGTAATGTAAATGTAATGCAAATAAGATAATTTGGGGATACTACTGCACAGCAGCAATTTTTGCTACCCCTTGTCTGGTCCTGAACTTGTAGTCCAAGAGTAGTAAACAATATCATTACTAATGCTGTACTGTTGTAAAAGTTTATCAATCCATGTATGTGTTTATTGATTATGCCATTAGCTACATACTGAAGGACCTTTACTGTCCAGATTTTTCTGTGATAGACCATTTTCATTACTTCAGTTTGATTCATGTCATGATTGTGTGCTTTCTGCAATGTGTGTATCTGGTGCAGCAGTGTTTTCTTCTAAAACCTTGTCAATGATTGGGAAAGAAAGTATCCACTGATACAAGGCTGGAAACAGATTACCACCCAGCTACAACCAATAATGTTCCTAATAAAGAGCCTGGTCAATTTATCAGTATTTACAAAGATTAACAACACTGCCATATTTACTGTTCTCTCTTAATGTATGAATATGGTACAGGAAGGTGGTAAAGATTACAGAGCAATTGCTTATGATCAATAACCAGTTCATTACTATGATGGTGGCTTAGAGTATCAACTAGAGTACAAACCATATAGGTGACCTAATAAAGTGTTAAGAGTAATATTAGGATTACTACTTTTCTGACAGTTTTTGTCCCCCGACACAGGTAGTTTCCTAGGATAGGTGATCTTCTGAATTTGGTAGGAGTTTATATATGTGTGTGCATGTTGGGTTTGTGGGAATTCTAATTCCCAAGAGCTTATTGCTATGTTAACCTGTTCATGAAGCTGAACGCCTGCTTTTATGCTAATGCTTTCAGATTTCACTAACTATGGAACATTTAACATTTTACCGCCTCTGTTTATGCCTTCTGTTCTCCGGTCTCCCTCACAGTCTAGAAACATGCAAGTGAGGTCAATCGGAGATGCAAAATTGTCCATTATGATGTTTGCAATAACTGATGCATCTTGTTTCAGTCGTGAACGCGACAAAAGGGTGATGTTAAAAATCCAAATGAAACGAACAATTGTGGATTTCTATTCCCACCCCACAGAAAGTCGTTAACACGGATATCAAGATCAAAACATCTGTACCATAAACTGTAACTCACTCCATCACCAGCTTTGCTGTGAATGCTTTTTGATTTTTCTCAGCTTTGAAAACAGCACTGGAGACTCTTGACTGTTATCTGTGTATAAGCTCTAACTTAGTCAGACCCACAGAAATACAAGTATGGAAACATCTAATCATAAATGAAGTGCTGTGATGAGCTACAGCACACTGTAATTATCAGGGGTTTGCTTTGGGACTTGGTGCAGTCAATCTTTAAACTCTGACTTTCTGAAAGCTCAGATTAGAACTGTCAAGATTACTTAAATAAAGTGTGATTATTTTCACTGACTCAGTATTTCCATACTACCATTTGGAAACACACAGTTAGAAGCTGATGTATTTTTACTACTGGAACAAAGAGAACATTACAGAATTCTGAGCAGCTAATCTGATCACAAATTATCATCATGAGTACTGTGTAATGCTAGACTGTGGGAAGGGGCTTATTGGGTGAAACCCTTCCTTGTGGCCCAGTGTTTCTGGGTAAAACCAGACCCAACCTGATCCTGACCAGGATAAAGCAGTACTTAGAATTATATATTTTATGAAACTGGTATGTGGTGAAAGTACTGAATAAAAAGAGCAATTCTATTCACAATTATCCTGGAAATCATTAACAAAACAAGCAATTATATAATAACAGGCATTTATATTGGATGAGGACCTGGTTCTCAAGCCTGATTCTAATTTATCTCAAGGCGCTTTAGTGGGGTTATCCACACCAAATCTTTTTAAGCATGTCTTTACCGACTACTGTGGCCCAAACACCAGAACAATAATTAGATGAGGTATATACATGTTTTAGCAATAAAGGGCGTCGATTTGAAAACTTCCCACCCTTAATATCTCCCTTCTGGTAATAATACTAAAAACCGGAAAGACATGTCAATTTTATTTTCAAGTGGGACACTTTTAAAGAATATTTGTTCGTGCGAGGCCTCCCTGGAAGGGGTGGGTGTTACCCTTAAAATCTTAAATGGGAAGGGGTGTCAAGTAGCACATCGTTTTAAAGCTAATTAATTTTTTTTCTGATCAGTAGTTTCTAAGAAATTGTGTAATGAAACGTAATTGGAACTTAACTAAAAACAATTTATTACTAAAACAATAAACCTCAGTTAAGGCAAATTGTAATTACTTCTGTACTTTAATTTGAAAAGAACATTCAACTAGCTTTAAAATTATGTGCTACTTGAACCCCCTATAAAAAATAGACGTGTCTTTATGATTTTAAATACTATTTACTGGAAGGGAGATATTATGGGTGTGGGGTTTTCAAATTGACATCCTGTATAGTAAATGTTATATACAGTACCTGCTCAGTGAAAATATTCAGTGTAGGTATTTTGGTTGCATGTAAAAAAGCTGCTGGGGTCTGGGTGCATTTCTTCCTTTTCTCATTGTGCTTACCTGGGAAGTCTTGCTTGGCGAAATGGTGAAAGGGTCACGTCATATACAAATCAGTGTTTCGAGACAGGACAATGCCTGACTTACATCTCTTATCCTGTCTCTCTCTGTAGTTTCCTGTGGAGAAGCTGAGGTGACGGTAGCTACCGTGGCGGCCACGTCTGCTTTGGAGGAGATGGCTTTGTACAGTAACAAGCGCAAACTCCGCCAGGGCCGCCGCAGTCTCGAGACGCCTGTTCCTACATAACTACACCCACACACACTTCGTTACACCCACCCACACACTCATGTGCGATACAGATCACAACGGTGCACATTAAGTAGGGATGCTATGAGCTATAGAAAAAACATCTCACCAGTTCACGCTTGTGAACGATGCTCAATCAGTGCAGATCATCACAAAGACAGTACAACACTACAGCTTCTTGTGTCCTGCACACCAGCTTTGCCTTTACAGCTCACACTTAGCATAGTGGCAGGGGGCTCCTCCTCATCTTTACTAGATGGCTGATGACGGTAATTATATCATGCAAATCATAATTACTATTTTCCTTACATGCATTAGTTTGCTTTTTAAATGCTAAATTATTTTTAAATGATGTAGATTTGAGGGTTTTTAATGATTGAATTTTAATGGGGTTTTTTCCCTTTAGATTTTAACAAAAAAAAATCTTGATTTAAGAAAAATGTGTTAGCTTTTACTATTGGTCCACCACAAACCAATTGATTGAGAAATCATTTTGCTACTTTTGCTGCCTCATAAAGAACAGTTTTTGTTTGATCATGGGTATAATGTATTAATGCAGTCACTTTTATTTCTACCCGATTGTCGTAGGTTTAAAGCTTTTGTCAACTAATGTACGAATCAAAAAAACAACTTCCATTATATCAGATATAGTTTGATTTGCCTAGACTCATCAGTGGTCTGAAGCTCTTTATCAAATTAATAATTAATAACCATTTTTTTCCAAGTATGAAAATTAGACACTGGCTGTTAATCCTAGAGTCTGGATTTATATCAGTGTTGCAAATGAATGTATGTTTTCGTTATTACTCCGAGGCCTTTCTGCCATAAGCTTTACACATGATCATGTTTTGGATTGTTCAATTGGGAGCTTAATCAAAGACTAGAGGATTGAAGTATACAGAGGACAATATCACACTGCAGACAGGTGTAAAATAGGTTTGTTACAAAGTATGCGGTCCTTAAATAGGCCTTTTATTTTATTTTTTGGACCATGTCGCATGCTGTTATTGGAACATTCCCACTATCACGCCGAAAAGACGCTTAGCAGATACATTTTCATAAAAGGCAAAAACATGATCTCTGACCATGAACAAGTTCAATAAAACAATCTGGCTGTCTGTCTTGCTGTCAGTATCAAATATGGTACCGTTCTGTTCACTTATGTTACACTGGGCTTGAGGATGAACTTTACATTCACTTGGGTTTTGGTTTCACTCAAATCTCATGTCTATAATCTCTGGATTGGTTATTCCTGACAGGCATGTAAAGGTAGTGGTAAATGGGTTTATTGGATGATGTTTTTTGTTTGTTTTTTAATTGTGAACTGAAGCCACTGAAATGCTTTTACTCTGTGAATAATGTATAAACCATTGGGAGAAGCAAAACTTGATGGAACTGAGCCAGTCAGGACAGAGACCGAGCATAATCCAGACCCTGTGTGGACTGGGGGCTCACTGGGCGCTCTCTGCATGTCTGTTGGCTTAATGCAAATTTTATTTTGGGTGAGGTTAAAAGAAGAAGAATTTGTAATCTTTAATGAATCACTTGGCCTTTCTTTGGTTAGGTGACGACTATGTACAACAATAGCTTTTATTCAACTTTTCTAATATTAGTTTTTCATTGTGCTCTTTCTAACTAAAAAAATCAGTTTTTAGTGATAACTAATCTAATCATCTATTGTATTTTTGTAAAGAAAAAGAAAACACATTTTCATGCTATGTGATCCACTACATTTTGCAGCTGAACAGTTGTTTTAATTTCATTGGGGCGGGGGGGGCTTTTTTGCTACATAGGAGATGGAGGGTCTGAAAGCTGAGAATAGAATTGATTCAGGACTGTAACTAGTGAATTTGTACAACCAAAGAAGTCTATTTTGTGGTTCAGGAATAAAGTTTACTTTTCATTTAACAGTCTGAGCTTCTAGAATGTCTCTTTACTTGAGTGTTTAAAGCATCCACTATTTAGTTTTTGTTTACAGCTACACTGTCAAAACATAAATTATATATTTTAAGCATTGTAATGCAAATCTGCAAGCTACAATGATCGGGTCATGGAACAGTTCACAGACAGCTCCTATTTATCCGGTCTTGGGACCGGCTCTAAAACACACTGGTTTAAGGGTGGTACCCAGCCAACCAGCAACACGAAGATTCAAATTGGGGAGTTCAGATTCTTGATTCAGGTGTGTGGTGGAAAACTCCACTACTCCACCTTTGTGCTTTATTTTAGAATGTACGCAGTAAAATAATTAACCATTTAGATTTGCAAAGATCTGTTTAATCCCGGGCGGCATGGTGGCTTAGTGGGTAGCACGGTCATCCGACAGCAAGTTCCTGGGTTCAATCCCGGGGTGGGGCAAGCTTGGCTCTTTCTGTGTCGAGTTCGCATGTTCTCCCCGTGTCCGTGTGGGGGGTCCCCCGGGCACTCCGGTTTCCTCCCACAGTCTAAAGACATGCCACCAGGTTGACTGGAGACACTGATTTGTCCTGTAGGTACCTGCGATGGAGTGGCACCCCATCCAGGGTGTTACCGTGTGCCTTGTGCCCGATGAAGAGCTGGGATAGGCTTCAGGCCCAACCAGACCTTTATTAGAATAAGGGGTTAAAGAAAATAATCTGAACTGTTTAATCCCCTGTGGAAAAAAAATCCATGGATGTTCAAGTTTCTTTCATAAACTAATACGCACTGGGCCACATACATTATATAATCTATTGAGTGTCTATAGTATCTACTACAATGAAGGTCATTCCTATACTGTGTTGTTGAGAGAATAACCATGCATTCATTTCTGGTGTGGTTATTCGACTAAATGTTTGACACGGTTCTGACATCAGAAGGATCATATGCCATGGATATGAAAAGCTAAGTATAAATGCTTAAAAGGATGTATTACATTGTCCAGTAACAAACAACAAATACAGTATACAAAATGATACAAGTCCTGTCCCATAATCATGCTGAGCTTTTATTGGTCGAATGCAAGTTATATAATTTGGGGAAGGATAAAGATTGTGTTAGCACCTCCTTCCATTGACCATGGTGAGTTTATTTTTTCCAGATTTGATGCTCCTCTTCTTAGGACTGAGAGGAACTGGTTTACCAGCAATCTGTAAATGTTACACAAACATGTTTATACACAAAGTAATTTGCATGCTTATATTACTACTATAGTCAGTATTTAGAAGCCTTATGTATTTTTGAGAGTGGCTTGGTGCATTGTTACTAGTACTGAAGCCAATAAGCATGCAGTGCTGTTTATTTAATTCACAGATGTGCTTATAAATCAAAAAGTTTCACAAAAATCCTGTTAAACTGTCAAACGCTCTCTGTCCTGCACACTTCACCTGATACAGATCACAAAAATTGAAATGTCTGTAAATGCTCAACCTGCAAATAGCACCGCTGCAAGTTAAACCACCAAGGCTATCTATACAGGGTGTCAATTTGAAAACTTACCACCATTAATATATCCCCTCTAGTTGGAAAATTGAAAAGGGACATTAATTTTATTTTCAAGGGGGATGTTTTTAAAGAATATTTGCAGCCCTTCATGGTTACCCTTAAAATCGAAGAGGCCAAGAATCACATCATTTTAAAGCTTGTTGAATTTCCTTTTCAAAAATACCCTAATAACCCACATTCCAAAGTTACAGAAGTAAGTTAGTATTAGTATTAATGCTAAAAACAATACATTTCAGTGCAGGTAAGTTCTAATTACGTTTGTGTTTTTAGAAAATGATTTTTTGGAACCTACTGGTCAGAAAATAATAAATTAGGGTATTATTAGAAAGAGAATTAAACATGCCTTAATGTCACGCTACTTAAATGTCACATCCACCCCTCCCAGGGGGTTGAACCACAAAGGTTACAGATATTCGTCCCCTTTAAAAATAAAATTGATGTGTCTTACCGATTTTTTTTTATATTATTTACTGGAAGGGAGATAATAAAAGTGGGAAGTTTTCAAATTGACACCACGTATGAGTATAACTAAATCAGTGAGAAATATCACTATAAATACTTAAATACGTGCAAACACATATGTACATATTGCACCACAAACACACAAGATAATAATTATTTTTGAGGATTTTGAAAATGAATTGTGCCTATTTGTCCAGAAATTAGGGACACCATGTTTTTCTTTGTGTTCATGTGTATGTCTTACCCTCTGTGCAGCTCTTTTTTGCATGTTATAAAAGGATATGGCACTGGGACCGTCTTCAATCAAGTCCGTGGGAAGACATTGAAAGTGGTCCTGCTCCAGTCTCTTCTGTAAAAAAAAAAAACAATTTACAAATACACCAGACACCATGTTAAGGTCACAAATGAGCAAACGTTGAGAAGAATTTGATTGATTGTGGGAATTTGTTCCCAATCGGTCTCTGTATGGCTGGGCACTCGTGATGGTCAAGAAAGCTTTATTTGATGATTCTTTAAATCAAGCTTCTTTATCTCTGAATAGACTACTGCTGGAACAGTAAATCGGAGACAGTATCCCCTTAAACTGTTGCATTGTTTCTTTTGATAATTGAATTATTACACCTGTTATCAAACTGCAGTACGAAGTTGATCTCTTTTGTTGCTGCAATAACTTATGTTAACATGCAGTATGTTTCAGCCACAGCAGTTTTTTTCTGAATTGCTAAAACAAATTTTCTTGCCTTGCCTTGTCAATGAACTCAAAACCAAACATAAATTTGTCGACAAAGTAAGTTAATGCACATATGTATACAAGAATTCTGGGGGTTTTATACACATGAAACCATATTTGCTTATGTGTTTATATAGATTAAAAAAAACTAATTAATGGCCCAATTTCTGGAATTATCTCTTATGTCCAAACTTAATACACAGCTGCTTAAATCACACAATATGTTGAATAACTTACAGTTCACCCAACACTCAGTAAACTCTTTTAAAAATGTTATTTTTAATCCAAATTCGACACACAGAGGCACCCAACCCCTAACCCCAACCTCTCTGGGCACATGTGCTCAATGCCCCCTAGTGTTCACTATTGTGTATGTATGGATTGGCTTAAGAGGAGGACAATTTCACTGCACTGTGATGAAAAAAATATTCTAAATCTTATAACTGACAAATAATGAAAATTCAGTATCTAAGAAAATGAGAATATTATGAAAAGGCTCAATATTTAAGACAACTGGTGCCACACACTAATCAACTCAATTAACTCAAAACACCTGTAAAGGCCTTTAAATGGTCTCTCAGTCTAGCACAAGCAGGTCAAGACACAAAAGGTCATTGCTAAAGAGGGTGGCTGTTCACAGAGCTCGGTGTCCAAGCACATTAATAAAGAGTCGAAGGGAAGGAAAATATGTGGTAGAAAAAAGTGTACAAGCAATAGGGATAACCGCACCCTGGACAGGATATTGAAACAAACCCCATTCAAAAATCCACAAAGAGTGGATTGCAGCTGGAGTCAGTGCTTCAAGAACCACCATGCACAGATACAAGACATGGGTTTCAGCTGTCGCATTCCTTGTGTCAAGCCACTCTTGAACAAGAGACAGCATCAGAAGCGTCTCACCTGGGCTAAAGACCAAAAGGACTGGACTGCTGCTGAGTGGTCCAAAGTGATGTTCTTTGATGAAAGTAAATTTTGCATTTCCTATTGAATGCAAGGTTCCAGAGTCTGGAGGAAGAGAGGAGAGGCACAGAATCCATGTTGCTTGAGGTCCAGTGTAAAGTTTCCACAGTCACTGATGGTTGAGGTGCCATGTCATCTGCTGGTGTTGGTCCATTGTGTTTTCTAAGGTTTAAGGTCAGCGCAGCTGTCTATCATGAAGGCCACTATCAGAGCAACCTGGGCTCTCAGAACACCTGAGCAGAGCCACAGACTGATCAGCCTTAATGCCACGCTGCATTGCTGCAGTAATCCAGGCCAAAGGAGCCCCAACTAAATATTGAGTGCTGTACATGCTCATACT
>JAYDZG010000036.1:6092624-6104157 GCA_034509265.1 Microcambeva bendego
GAGTGCTGTACATGCTCATACTTTTAATGTTCATACTTTTGAGTTGGCCAACATATATAAAATCCTTTTTTTGTATTGGTCTTAAGTAATATTCTAATTTTCTGAGATACTGAACCCCCCCCATCCCGGCAGATCTGTGTGATATGAGGTGGCAAAAGTGACCTGGACAGAATGAACGATGCTTACTGTAACATGAAACAAAGAGTAATGTGATTCTTGTACTACACTGAGCGATTATAAGCAGTAACCACAGAAATCATGATTCTGTCTCCAACTTTTAGTACATACTCCATGTTGCACTTTTGTAATGTTAAGCTTTTTTGACTCTCTCTCTCGGCATATTTACAATAGTGCATGTGTAACTATCTAACTGTTATAAAATTGAACACTTTAAGGTATCAGAGTTACCAACCAAACTCAGCGGTCTTTCCATAGCAGACTCCTCCTTGACATTCAGAATCAGGGGCTGAATCTCATCTTTTGAGAGGAAGGACTCATTGTACCATTTTTCAAAATCTGCAACAGAGCAACACACACATGTTTAGTTTTGTTCTAATGTTGTGCATTGATGCTTCAGTTATTAAGGTGATGGATGACTGAATGGAGCGTTATTGGTCCAGGCCCCGCCACTGCAAGGTTGCTACTGTTGGGCCCTTGAGAAACCCCCATAATCCTTGATTGCTTGCATGGAATGCTTGCACACATCTCAGTGATTTTGGGAAAGTAGTATAGCTGCATGCCATAAATGTAAATGGATGCAAAATGTTTAGCTGTACACACACACACACACACACGGACTGGTGTCAGTTCAAAATTGTAATATGTACCTCATTGCTGGCTGCTGGTCTTTCAAAGAGTGGAAGCTCATTGTCAGCTTATATCATAAAATTTGTCAATTTATTTATACATGAATTCCCTCCATTCCTTTTCAAGAAAATGGTCTGTGATCCTATCAAACCAAGCAGGCATCTTTTCCAGTAATTTCACCAAGCATATCCCAGTGATTGCGACGGTGTCGATCTTAAAATTGCAGTCAAAAAGTGTTTCAGCCTTTCAACTGATACTCCAATCATTTTGCAGAAACTCCACGCTGAAATCTGCCCACAGCTCCATTTATCCAATGACTAGCGAGTTATAATATGGAATAATAATAATAAAAAAACATTCAGTCCTGCTTCTCCAGGCAAATGCATTGACATTTACAGGAATATTATTTGACTGTTTTGTTTTTTTCTTAATTTAGAATACCCAATCTGTGCCGTGAAACACACATGTACACACTAGTGAACAATAGGGGGCACTGAGCACACATTAGAGTTTAGGTGCCTTGCTCGGTCGTGACCTGTCGGCTGTGGGAATTGAATCGGCAGCCTTCTGATCACATGCCCAGTTCTCAAAACACCAGGCCACGCTACCTCTAATGGCAAGGGAACAAAATCGAGTAAGCAGATTTCTGATAAGTAGCTGATACTGAACGAACTCGTCTTCGAAGTGAACATGTGATAACGTATTTGTGATAACAGCTTTGACTCCATTCGACATGTGAGTCACAGAGGAACCAAGATGATCATCCCGCAGTATTATCACAAGGTCATCATTATGCAGGCATCATGGTGCCATCTCTTCCATAGGTAAACTCTTTTCCAGTTGTCCACATGGTCTTGGAGAAAACAGGATTCGTTAATCTATATTTCTTCCATTGGTCTAATGTACCATTTTAATGCTTGGGTGCCTGTTGTAGGTGCTTTTGATAGTAGATAGGAGTTAGCATAGGTACTTTGCGCTGCAGTTTAAGCAACAGTTCCTCTTCTGTGTTCTTGAAGCAATAGCCATCCATGTGCCTTGGCCATCAAATAGACCAAACTGAAATTTGCTGCTTGTCCCTCCTATGACCACTGTCAGTGGTTATTCACCATGGCTGCCTGTAATCAGCTTTTGCTCTTAAAGAGATAAATTACGATCTTATGCTGATCTGCTGAATCCAATTCAAGTGCTAAAAGTAACTACCATGAGCCCAAGACTGAAATAAGCGTTTTCATGTCCAGCTTTGGGTGGTGGTTGTAATATGTTATCGTATCAGTGTATATTACCCTCACAATCTGGTATTGCAACAAGATATTATTTGATTCTTACAAACAGCACACCATATTCTATTTCTTTTTCTACTGGTTTTAATGTTAACTACTGATCTGAATGCTTAACAGTTACACTGTAAATAACTGTAAGTCTTTGAACAAACAGAAACTTACCAGTGAGCAGGCGTTTCCTGCACTGATCAACCATGTCCCGACAGTACTGCACCTGAGATTTGGTGGTAAGCATCTCTTCATAGATCTGCCTGTACCTTTTCTTCATCTGTCTATGCTTTATGAGCAGATTTACCTCTGCCTCCTCCAGTACAGGCTCTCCATCTTCACTCAAAAACTGGCCTAAAGTAAAAAGCACATAAAGGGTAAATGAGTGGCTTGGAACGTCCTAGTAGACTGAGAAATATAACACAATAAATGTTTAAATTCTTGCAAATAAAAACATTCTAAGATAAGCAAGTGTGGATTGTTTTAAATAAACAATCAGAGCTAAATAGCAAATCAAAAGCAAAACCAGCATGGGGTTTTCTAGAAGGATGCTTTAGTGATTCAAAATGTCTTAAATGTCATCAGTTAAGCTGCAGTCTGAGTACTGCAAAGGCCATAGTGTTTGATTTGCATTCTCATCAAACTAGACAGAGGCACAGTCATTGTAGAAGACTTAATTCAGGATAAAAACGTTGATTCATGTTAAACAGGTACTCTCACTCACGGACTCTGGATGTGGTTCTCCAGCTGCACTGCAGCACACAAAATAGAACTATTAAGTATTGTGAGGTCCGCTCTTTACCTATCCAAGGATCTACACACTTCTCGATGTCTTCAGAAAATTGTTATGGGCAAGTCTGACACCGGATCTTTTTCGGCAGATGGTACATAACTATTAAAACAAGGACTAACCGCCTCTAAACAGCTATTACCCCACCACAGTTGGGACACTTAATAACTCATTAATAATAACTCTCTTCAAAATATATTTTAATAGAACACGGAAATTTACAATATTTAATTATTTGCAAGGTCAATGTGAAATTTTATCACTGCAACTGTGTGTGCATTTTTAACCACTTGTTAACGACGAATGTGTGTTTTACTGTTGCTATTGTTATTCATATTTTTTGTATTTTTAGTTTTGTTTTGTTTTTTTCAGTTTATGTAAAGTTTAGTTTCTTAAATGTATTGTTTGTGACACTGTAGAGTAGTGCACCTTAATTTTGTTATATCTATGTAATTACATTAAAAATTGATTCTAATCAAAAGGCATTTGGATTTGGAGTACAGCAAAACCAGTAACATTTCCCCCATTGTAACAGAGCCTTCAGGTGCTCTCACCAAAGGGTCCATGATATTAGCTCTCTCTTGGTGTAAAATTTGAGAGGTGACTTCACCACGTTTATGTAAACCAGTGCATAAAGTCTTCAGCACCATCTCTAGGTAGTGAGACCCGTACTTTTGAGACAGTATTTTGTTAATCAATAATGTTCTCATAGCTGGTCATCTGTCCTACAATATCATCACAAGTAACAACCACAATGGTCAATTTTTTGCAGCTCAATGGGTGTAAAAGTCTCCTTTGAGTACAATAATGTTCAATAATATGAATGTGGAAAAAAGAAAGGTGGGTTTTGTGGGGTTTAGCATCTCTGGGTGTGTCTAAAATGTGCATCCTGTGGGCAAAATTGCATTACTGCTCAAAATACAATACTGACCCTGATTTTGTCTCTGTTCTCTGCACAGCTGGATTTCAGAGCTCAGGTGATCAATGTCCTGTTTGGTGGAGTTAATGTTCTCTGTGAGGTTGTGCAGTTGAGTTACATGCTCTTGTAGTGTGGACTTGTTTTTCTTCAGGATACGGTTAATTTCACAACCCCGCTCTGCTTTGAACATTTCAAACGCTTCTGCATAAGATGGTGGAGTGCTTGTAAGAGGAAAGAGAAAAACATGAATGTCAAACATGATTTCTGTGTTGATTTACCACACACAGGTCTGTTAACAAGTCTTGAGCTGCAAAATTCAAGTACACAGTTAAATAGAACCCATAATAAGTAATGTACAACACATTAATCTTAAGAGACACCAAAAAGCTAAAATGAAGCATAGTTTGCAGGCACAATGCATGACAAATAGGACTGGCTGGCAGTGTGGATTGGCGTCTTTAAGACCCAACTATCTATCAAGCCTCTTAACACTTTAGCATATGTTTTGAAAAGGAGAATAAAGAGATTTCTCCTCAGAATCATTGAATTGAATTAAAATATTTTGAAATACTGCAACCATTTTAGCCCAGAAATAAAAAAATACTCAATAGGAAGCAGTCATACTCATTTCTCTCTTGAGCTTTCTCTTTAGCTGTGTGATGGGCCTCAATTCCCTCAGACTCTGTCTCCTTCTGGGTCACAACAGGTTGCATGGACGGGTCCAAACTTCCTCCGTCCTTTCTGAACATGATAAAAGAACAAACGGTTCAAACATATTCAGGTGTCCACTAAAGTCATCAAGCTTTTGTTGCATTTTAAGTTCCAGTAATTATTAGCTTAAGATAATCAAAAAGAATAATAGCCATTTCTAGACTAACTAATCACCTGCTGCTCTCTTTACACTTCTTGCTTTTGCTTTTGCTGGGTGACTGATTAGTGACTGAACTCGGTGAGGACAAAGCCATGGCAAGACCAAACCTTGTGTCCTTTACTTCCTCTATAGCTCCCACAGGCTCCTGCATCTGAAAAAAACACATATGTAAATATGTATTCACAATATAGAGGAGTAAGTGAAATAATGTACTGTACTGATCCTTATGGACTTATGGAACTTTTGGTGTAGCATGCATTGGCTTCATTGTTAACTCCTTGACCAAGGCCCTTCTTGCCAGATTGCCCAATTTTGGCTGAACACCTGACCTAAGGAAGGCTTAAGGTTGTGCCAAGTGTCTTCAGGATTTCAGGATTATTAACACCAGTGTTGTCCTTTTTGTATTAGGTTACACCTCATATAAGTTTTACCACAGTTTAATCATAGTTGACTGGACTTCATGGTTTGATTTTCATTCTGACAATAAAATGTAAATAGTGGACCCAGATGTTTCCATGCACATTCAGTTGCACAAGAGAAACAGAGTTCAAGCTTACTTTAGCAGCAGAAGATTTGCTTTGTGGTTTCTCCACTAAAATGTACTTCTCCCTGATTTGCTCCATAACCTGCTGTTCCTGTTTTCTGTTTAAAACACACGGTGTAAGTACTGGGGTTCTTTTAAATAAACACAAGAATATATTTAACTGGGTTACTTACAGGTAAGCATTTTTAAACTGGGCAAAAACTTCCTGGATCTGTCTAATGCTCACAATCTAAAAACAACAGGTAACAGGTCTTAGTAATACAAATGAATTTATATGGAATAGATTTGTTTTTTAAACCTACAGTTTTTCAAGAATATTTCTAATAATACTGACCGCAATCTCATCCAGTGTGCCAGCCAAGTATCTGTTAACCTGGCTCTTCACCATTTCTACCTGTGTCTCTGATAGGTCCTCATACACTGACCTGGTCTGATTAGCCTTTGTGGGAACATCAAAAACTGTAATTAATCTTTATAATTTACTAATGAAATACACAAATATACATAAACTTGAATAATTTAATCATTATTAGATTATGTGAATTAAATGTATAACTGCTCTTGTAATCCTGAAAAGGAAAAAAAACTCATTCACACCAGGAAATTACTTAAGACAGGACAGGTTTGGTGATTTGCTTTTTTATATTTGCACTAAAGCAATGATGCTAATGTGACTATCAATTTAGGAGATCTTACATCGCATTGTGCAAACTGTATTTGTAAACCATCCCACTTGTTCTTATGTGCTTGGTGATACTGTATGAAACTAGTGCTTATAAAAAACAGCCAAAGTACAGCAAAGACTGTAAAATTGTGGTTAGGTGTTGCCACAGCGGATCATGGCTCGCATTACTGACTTGGCATAGTTTTTATGCCGGGTGTCCTTCCTGACACAATCCTCCTATTTATCTAGGCAATGTGGAAATTCAGACAAAGGAGAGACTCACACATCAACATCTGATATTTGTTAATTCTCTTGAACCTTCATCCTTTGCAACCTTTATATGTTTTTGTTTTTAATGATCTACCAAAAGCTCAGTTTTTGCAAGCAATTATGGGTCATGGCTCATCAATTTGTTAATTGCAACAGTTAGCATACTAAGTTCCTAGATTATTCAAAAGTATAATCAACAGAAAAGGTCATACCCCTGTTTTTTCTGTATTGTGTTGCATGAATTAAAATGAGACATTTGTTTAAATTTTAAAATACAATAAATTAAGTTGGTCAGTTAAAACATAAAAGACGAACACAGTCTAACTTAGAACATAGGTGGAAATTATATGTACACATTCCAAATAAAACACATAAGTTTTGTGTTCATTTAAATATGCACTAACCAACATGTCATGGAAGAAAAGCTCCTGCTTCAGAAGATGAATTTCATTTTGCAGTTTTACAACCTGAAGCTGCACAAAGTCAAATAAAAGACAGTAACAGGTTCAGAGACCACATATCACATAAACATCCTGTGAAATCTGATTGCTAAACATACAGATTATTGTTTGGTGCTTATTAAATGCAAATACAGTATGGCATTTCTGTATGTTTGTAAAATCAAGAAAATAAAATAAAGTATTTGAATTATGAGCGCTGGGAAGATTTTAATACATATGAGTAGACAGGTATGTGTTCAAAAAAATAAATACATGCAGTTCTCCCAATCTAATCCGATTACCAGAGTGCCTTTTGCTTCCTCTCTGCTGCTGCTTCCACTTCCACCTGCCAAATAAGACCTATGACTAACAAACCCTCCGCCCCTACGCGCCCCCCAACAAATGTGCATCTTTCATAAGGCGCCCAGTATCGCCTATCACGCACAGACCTTCAACATTTGCACTACCCTAAAGTCTGCACGGGCGTCACGGTTGCTTAGTGTGTAGCACTGTCGCCTCACAGCAAGAAGGTCTTGAGTTTGATCCACAGGTGGGGCGATCTCGGTCCTTTCTGTGTTTGCATGTTCTCCCCTTGTCCGCGTGGGTTTCCTCCAGATACTCCGGTTTCCTCCCACAGTCCAAAGACATGCTACCAGGTTAATTGGAGACACTGAATCGTCCTGTAGGTTTAGGTCCCTAAGTGTGAAGCTTCTCTAAAATGACACATACAAAAATGATACCATATGTAGTTGTCTATCAGTGTGTCAACTATTGACATATTATATTAGTAAATACCACTCCTGAGTGATAAATAAACATGTTGTGTAGTTCCTACATGAGGGTTAATGTGTTTGTTAATTATCAGCTCAGTCCGCACACTCTTCATCTTCGCTGCAAATCGAAGCGTGGACAGCTGCAAAAACAAATCAGCATAGAAGGTTAATCAGTAATAATAGTTCAGGTGCTAAACTACAATCCTCAACTGGTCCTTGTGCTTACTGTTTCGTCAATATGTGTTGCTTCAGCGTGAATGTTGGCCACCAGCACTGTGTTACAATTGCCACCTGTAATGGAAAGCACATCATTCTTCTGGAGGTGATGAAAAACATGTAGAGGTAATGATGTTGGGACCAGACTAACCAAGAGAATCTTTGAGCGCATGGGTCAACTTGCTTTGTCTGAAGGGCACATGCTCTCTTTGTGGCTCAGCCAAGGCCAAGATGGCCTGCTCCAGGAAGGACAACGATCTGTTAATGTACACGGCCTCTCTCTGCAGTTGACCCTCAGACTGGGAGAAGAAGATTTGAATTGTCATGATATGAGCAAATAGTGCAAGTCTATGAATTATAACAAAACAAAGCAAGATATTTTGTCCTGATATCTGGACACCTTCAAAAGTGTTAGCTCACCTTAGTCAGCAACCACAGAAGAGCTTAGTGCTGCCCAGTTTGTTTTGTAAGTCTCAGTGATCAACACTTCCTCAACTGAGCCTCACAAACGAATGATAAAATTTCACTTAATATGACTTCAACACTCTAGTGTGAGCCTCATTATAGTCCAAAACAAGGTAAGTAAAATATATTTTAAAATATAATCACACAGGACCCATGTGTCCCACAGGACCCACCTTATCCCCCTTAGCATCACAAATAATGTGACTTTACCAGCACTCTGCCCTTTCTTTGGTTTTATTTTAAACTTGAGGTATATACTGTGGTTAAGATAGCATTTGTCTTTCAGGCTAAGTAATTTACAAATACATATTTGAGTGAAAATTAGACATTACAAGTCCTATACTGATTTGCACTTAAACAAGTTATTAAAAAGACTTACTCCAGACCTGCTCAGCATCTCTGAACCTGCGAGGTCCACCATATTGAGTTTGGTTGTGGAGTATGTAACATTTGACAGGACACATGAGTGAGACTGTTACACAACACAAACAGGCAAATCCATTTTAAACTGCTACTTTTATGTGCTGGTCATGTAAATGTAATTTGTCATATAAATGCCAACTTTAATTTAATTAAGCATAGTACAGTTTGAGTGGCGGAATGATTCATACCTCAATGTACATAGTAAGTATACAGTGTGACCTTGATGATTTCTTATTAAGTGAATGCACTCCAGTTCTTTTGTTCATCTCACCCTATCAAAATATGAAACATAACAGACAACATAAGGAAGACAGTTCATCAGTCAGTATCATGTGATCTATGCAGTCATTCCTTTATTTGGCTGATTATAGACTCAGGTCCTAGTTTATTAAGATCCCACATGTAAAGTACTAATTTAGCATGTGAAGTATAATATGCTGCATAAGCAATATAATACATGGCAGTGGTGTCTAAGCAGAAATCGGACGGTTGTTGGTTCAAGCCCCATCACTTCCAGGTTGCATATGTTGGGTCATTGACCCTCCTTCTCCTGTATATGGTCAAAGTCGCTTCCCTTTGGTGGAAGTCGCTTTGGAGAAAAGGACCTTGATTTATGCTGTTAATGGGAATGTGTAAAAAGGAAAAACCTGATGATGTTAAATCTGTGTAATAAGCTCTCTCAGACATGACTAATTAATATTACTCCCACCCTCACTGCTTCCAAACAAAATATAAAACTGTGGAAACTTTTTCTCTTCTTTGTGCACACCTCATCTTTGTGCACACCTCAGAACCCGAAGAGAAGGCATCAAGACTCATTTCTGTACTAGCACCCAGTTTACAAATAAATCATCAAATCAGTTTCTGAAGGCAGCAAGAGACTCAGCTCCTGAGGTCTATTTGTACAAGAGTAAGAAAGTGTTCACTGAGAGAAGCACTTCTGTAAATTACTCTGAATAAGAGTGTCTTCTAAATTCTGTTAACATAAAGCAAATGTAATCGTTGCTTACCTCAAAAAATAGCATAAGGGCCTGGTCTTCACTGTGAACGGAATGAAGAGACAGACCCCTGACTGAAACCCCACCCGCAGGATCATCCACTACAGTTAAGTTTCCAGTTTGTGTCACTCGACCTCTATTAACTGAGGATAGTAGGTCCACCACGGTCTCATTGTAGATTTCCAGAAAGGAGAGTTGAACAGAGAAAGTGTGATCTACACGACTCTGTATCTCATGAAAGACCTGAGCAGAAAGACATACATCATTCAGTCAATGTTGTCTTTTTCAATTCACTGCAGTCAATAAATGGCCTGTTCTCCCAGAATATGATCTGACCATTGCATAGCAGTTATGCAATCTAAAATACACAATGTGTGACTTTTTCTTGTATGACTGTACCTGAAAACTACTAGTATATTTTCTGGTATGATATCTGCATACCTGCTGTATGGCACGGGGAATGATGCCTCTTTTTTGGTAGCTGTCAGTAGCTCCAGTCATTGTATACGACTTTCCAGCCCCAGTTTGTCCATAGCAAATAATGGTACCTAATACAAGAGAGGTATTTATTAGTGCTGGGGTGTTAAAAAAAGTATGTATGGTATCATATACAACCACCCAAGTGATATGGTAATTACTAACGATAATAATAAAATAAGCTGTGATTATCTTATTTCTAAGTGATCTCTTTTCACTGATGGATAGAGTAGAGGGTGGCTGACAATTAATGTGGTCTGCAGATCTACTTGTTATATGTCTGCACTAGACCTGAAACATAGCTGCTGATTTTTACATCAATTCTTCTACAAAATTATTTACCAGGTTGGGCACTCATCTTTGTACAGTGAACACTGGTGTGCATTCAGCTCTAATCCAAAAGATGTTACACAGATTAAACATTTTATTTAAGTGCTTCACTTTTAAGAAATAGTCCTTTATGGGATTTTATGCCCTATGCATGGCTGAGCTGCTGCTGCTTAGAATACAAATGATTTCTACCATAGTTAGTCCATATTTGCATGGCTGTCTGATGAATTTATAGCTTATGTAAACCCTCTTGGTAAATTCACATTTTAAGCCTGTGCTAACAGTAATACCATATATTTAAATAATTATTACTGACCATTGTAGCCCTCCAGAGCTCCTAGCACCACACTTTGTGCAACATTCTGATAGACTTCTTCCTGAAATGTGTTGTGAAGCACCCCATTCACCTGAAAAGACCATGAGCTTATCTGACTTATCAGCCTCCTAATTCTGTAATCCTTTGTCTGGCGTACCCTGATAGTCTGAAAATATGGGAAAAAATTTAATAATGTTAAGATAGAAACCAGGAAAGACTGTTATATACTTTTTTGTTTATACTATATTCATGATTATTTTATATTATATTTTTATATTATATTCTTTTTTCCATTTTCTGCCAATCTAGTCATACCAATTTACCCAGCCGTATATTTATCTCAACCGGTGCAGACATTTAACCAGGCTGAGGAGAACCATACCCAGAAGCAGCCCCCTTCAAAACACTCCTTTCTACCTTTGATAGACATGTGTACACAAGAAAAGCAGTATGGAGAGTCCTGCAGTGCTTACACATCTCTGTTCAAAGGACACAATCAAAGCAGAAATAAGAAGTTCCTTAGACACCTGACAGAAACCGTTATATCTGTGTAAGCACCCAGCCAGTGGATTAGTAATTAGTGGATCACTGTGCCACCCAAGTGCCCATCTTCTCTTATAGATGTGATTCATTATTGAGTTGAAGGACAATTGTAGCATTGCTAAAGTCCCCATGTCTGTTTATGTTCTTCTTTATGATGCAAACCTTTTTATCAGTCAAGAATTCTATGAGCTCTTGGTCAACATGTACAGTGGGTCTGGTGCGGACGAACACCTTAACCTCACTTTGTGCACTCATTCCTCCTGTAAAAAATAAATAAATAGTTAATCATAAAAAACTAAACAAAGCTTAGACCAAATTCACTATTGGTGACAATATTTCACACAATTTCTCATACATTCAGTAACTGTATATGTATAATCTGGCATGTTAGGGGTTCTCTGAATTCCCCTCATCTATCA
>JAYDZG010000036.1:6117894-6129503 GCA_034509265.1 Microcambeva bendego
CTTGGTTTAGGACCTCAAACTATAAACCTAAAACTATAAACAATTGTGTTGTCAGGCTTTAATAACATGAATAACCTCTTCTCATCAAGACATTAAAAACTCAATGTTAGTTCTATTGATATATTACTTATATTCACAACAGTTTTTAAGTCAATGTCAGCTGGTTATGTTATTTTTGGAGATTTTACGCTAAAGTAAAGTGTGGTTGTTTCTGACAGTTGTACACTAAAGCAAAACAAATTTAATATTACGAACAACAAGAAAAACAGTTAATGATTACAATAATTATAATAAAACCTAACAATAACATTGTGAGTCCAATGCACCAAAAGTGTACAACGCTTAAGAAAGTGCAGCGGCAAACTAAGCAGCACTGCCACACTCCATTGTAAACAACATCACATCAGCGCAAAAGCGCTTTTGCCGTTTACTATGTGAATACTCTAATCAAACCCCACACTGTACCATGCAACCTCAGATCCATCAGTCCATCAGACTTGATCCTCAAGGAAAGCAAGCATCAAGGATCTTCTCTTCTCTTGACTGTCCGAACACACACACACACACACACACACACACACACACACAGAGACAGACAGACAGAATCTTACAATTTTATTTTTACAGTAATTAAGAACTCTTTGGACTTTTAGTGTTAGCATTTTAGCTTAGACAGATTGTGATGTGCAGCAAATATTACAGATAATCTTCTTGTTATAAGAGGGCTATTCTAGGATGCGTATTAAGGTTCTGTGGCCAATGTCAGAATGCCAAACAAATCATTGGCCACCAAATGTTGTTTTAAGTTCCTGACCTAAAATACATTTGGTAATAGCACACAGTGCAAATCTAATTATTTCCGTTTTCACTACAGCTTGCTTCACACTGTATAAAATGTTCTGCGGAAAATATGTATATGAAATTTAATATATAAATATATCTATACATTTAAAACAGAGGTAACACACCTTTGCTATTAAATACAGCATACCATATTGCTGTTTCACTACTGTTGAGCTTGCTGGGGCCGAAATTTAGCCTTTTATTAGTTAATTGCAGAACAGCATTTAGGCACAGCTGCATGTTCGCAACAGAATAAAAAATCAACTGGACCATAGAATATTTCTCTATTCAGTGTTTTTTGACCGTAGGGCAAAATCATGTGCTGAATGCTTTTAAGACAACATTTTTGCTTTACTCAAAGGGAAATGAGGACAGATTCAATGTGACTTAACCGTGGCAAAAATCTGGCTCAGAATGTGAATATATTTAATATTCCAATTGTCATAAATATTTATTTCATAAACATTGTTGAAATACTGAAATATGTGTTTTTCATGAATTGTTTAACATACATTTAACATTTTTTAAATCTTATACTCTACCATGTTTAAATATTTCAACATTTTACCCACCTTTGTGAGGGAATCCACCATGGCTTGCCCCTCTTGCAGGGGCTGTGAAGAGGTTCCATCATCAGCAACCTTGTTATTGGTGAGTAACATAAGGTCCTTTCTTCCAGTGGACAAGGGCAGCCCCTGTCCAGAAATTCAAAAGGGTGAGAGTGTCACCCACCTATATCTGATCCAGCTTCAGCTTTTTCTGTCCGTTTTTTTGCCAGCTAGTCCTATGGTTATTCTCACCATCCTGCACCTTACACAGGTTTATCTAAACTTCCTAGCAGACATTTCAAAAAATCCAAACTAAAACTAAAATAGGACTGAAACTGTCCAAAATGATGAATAATGAAGGAGTGAGATTGAGTGATAATCTAACAGTTGACCCAAGCGAACTGATTTACGCAAGCAAGCTGGCTAAGCTTATTATCTGCTGCTAAGAGGGGCAGTGATACCTGAATCTTGGAACAGACTACTGCCTCCTCAAATACACAAACTACCCCTCAAGACATTGCTTTTAGATTTTCTTCCACTCTGCCGGTTTCTTTTCAAGTTAAATAAAGCAGACTGGGGGGATTGTAGTATACACTTATGACAATCTTATAAATTGATATAAAGATGATGCTTATAGGGGCAAACATGTATTCAAGGATATCCCTATGCTATCTGTACATGTCCTCCTCTAGTATAATTTCAGTGGCACTAAGCACATCTTGAGCTCTTAGGGAAAACCTGGTATGTTTCTGAAATGATCCTAAAATACAATGTACCAGGCTTCTTTCAGACCTCTTAGAGCTTTTCTTTAGATTTAGATAGACATTTAATAATTACTCTGCTAGGTGATCCCACAATGCCTCTAAGATTTCTAGACAGCAATGTTTTTCTTTTCAAATATAATTTTACTGATCTAACAGAGTGATCATTACAATTCTGTTTTTACATTTAATTTAGAGGTTTTCTAACACCACTGCCAGCAATTCAAACCAAAACAGACCTTCCATGCTGTTTCATTGAAGGCCACAATTGCACCTCTCATCTGTGTTCCACCTTTTTCCCAGTGTTTACAATTTGACCCAAAAACTTGAATTTGTTACTATAAAGAGTCAAACACTCCATTGTACTCTAACTCATTCGTTCAGTCTGCAGGGAGTAATACTGAGATTCAAATTCACAAGTATGAGATGTACTAGCATGTTTTACCACTGCACAACCCTCCAAAAAGATTATTCCTGGTGAGGTTTGGCCAGTAGAAGGGTCAACTTGCCATTCAAATAAAGATGCCAGATGCTGATCTAGGTCCTTACGGGTCATTCAAAAAAGAAGTTCTGAAAGACTATTATGTTTTTGCCTTTCCTGATTATTCAGTTTTCTTTAAAATACCTCGAACGCCACTTCTTGAGGATCTAGCGGCCTTGCTTATTTAAAACTATTACCCTTTTGTCAAATTCTTGGATCTTCACTATTTGGAGAGGAAAAATGTGATTGAAATTTAGTCTTATACGTATTATTACGCTCATGGTGGATTAAACTAATGCAACATATGTATGTAAAATGGCACAAACCTATTATAATAGACCTTTTAGAGTTAAATTTGCTAAGAATTTAAGCAGCAGTAACGCTGCTTTTAATACTGCATAAATACTGCATTCAAACGTTCTTTACTTGGTTGTACTGATTTCTTCAAAAGAAGAAGTTTTGGTCAAGTCGAATTGCGCAAGCGTTCTGTGCGTGATGACGTACATGCCCATTGGAGGACGTCTTCGAACACACATCAAAAGCGGAAGTTGTGACCCTGTCGGCAAATAAAAAGTGTTTTTATTTTTAGTATAGACGAAAGATAAAGTGAGGCATGCTTCTGAGACATCATCAAAAAGTAAATTTTCAGGGCGGATTGAAGAGCAGGAGTAAAAACATGTGTTCCTGGCTTGACTTTGACAGGAGACACATGGGATCAGTACAAATAGTTGTTGGTGCAGGAACGCGGCGCTGCTGGAGAGTATCTCCTGCTCTGTGTAAAATATTCACATTTAAATACCAACACGTTTTAACACATCTAAGTGTGTCACTGCGCCGTCCTTTTAATCCAAGCAGGTCCGAGTGTGGAAATGTCCGGTTAATGAGCGGAGTGAGGTGGTCCATAATCAGAGGTAGTAGCACTTTTCTCGAGATGATACTTACCATGATGCCTGGTCTTACATTACCCATCTGACATTGCATTCATGAAATATTTGTTTTTATGATTTATTTTTTTCAAAATGTAGTTTTCATTAAATCAGTAAGTCACTAGAAGTTTGTAAGTACAGGATGCTCAACAGTCACTGTGTCTGAAGCTGGTAAATTCAGGTAGAATTCTAAGCATGCTTAAACTTTTTGCTTTACACAAATCTTTGGCTTTTAAATCATTAAAAGATTAACTTGATGGTCATCACATTCCAAAACCCATTATCTTTAATATGGAGCTTATTAACTGTTGCATTTTTTTTATTATTTACACGAAATTTAAGTATGCCATCTGAGTCAAATAAGATGTGTTAGCTACTCTATTTTATTCGAATAGTGTTTTGTTCAGGACTCTGTGCAGGCCACTGCTTTACACCAACTTTTAAAATAAACCATTGGTTTTATAACATACACAATAAAAACAATACAAATGGAGACACAGCTGCAGGTTTCATAATCGTTTTTGTATTTGTTGGTTTGCTTAATCACCTATTTACTTATAAACTATGTCCTTTACAGAGTTGAACACCTCAATCAGAGCAATGCAGTTTGATATGAGTAGATCTGACATCTCCAAATCTGGCCACAGAAAGCTTCTGTTTGATACACATGCCCTGGTTAAACTCTTGGAAGACAGTGGTTTGTATTATGCCTATGGAGTATTGTACATATGTTACTAATTTTAAATCATTACTTGAATTGGAATTTTGTAATTATAGTTTTAAATTGAGTTTTTTTTTCTATTTTCCTTAGGTTTTTCAGTCCAGCAGGGTGAGGTTCTTGTCAAGATGCTGCTGAACACAACCAACTCTAACATGGATCTCATGTATAGTGACATGGTTACAAAGACTCAGCAGGTATGAATTTTACTGTTGACATTGCATTCTCCATTTTATTGCCTAAATGCTAAAGATGTCAGGTAACAGATTACATCTTTAGATTGTTCTGAATTGCAGTAAAGTTCAAACCTAAAATTAAAGGTTGAAGCTGTATTTTATTTTGTTTTTATTTATAAAAAATGTCTTGTTGTTTTTTGTTTGATATGATCTTTTTAGGAATAATCCAAAGCAATAAAAAAAATCTAAATGATGGAACACACATGGTGTCTTATCTGTATTTAACAGGAGATCATGTTGCAGAAGGTTATGTCTCACATTGCTGCAGTGAAAAAGGACATGATCATTTTGGAGAAAAGTGAATTCTCTACATTATTGACAGAGAATGAAGTAAGTAAAGCTGTCTATTTTGAGTCTGTTGTAGTACATGTATCTGCTTAGTATAACTGATTACTTTCACTTTAACTACTGGGATATCAGATACCAAACTGCTTCTTTGATCTGTGGTCTGAGGTTCAATATATAAACAGTTGAATAATTTAATTTAATGCAATACACATGTGGCGAATGTTAAATGCAGAATTGTCATATCCTAATTATCTCATACATTTAGAGAGGGACATTATACATTTCACATTCAGACTGCTACAAAAAGGTATTTTTTTTATTTAGTAGTGGCATCTTATTCCTGGAATTGTATATATATATGTTTGCATATATTTTCAGAAAATCAAGGTAGAACTTGCACAGCTGAAGCTACAGCTCTATGTAAGTTGCAAACTATACTGTTTATTATGTCCTGGTCTTATGTCTCCCCAGATAAAATCCTGGAGGCTTTGCCATGTAGCCTAACATACCCAGCATTCGTTAGCATAGCTCTTCTAACTTAACCAAACATTCACAGGTTGGTTTATCATGATTGGATTTAAAAGGATTCTCTGTTAAAAGATTATCGTTTGCAAGCAAAGTGTTTTCCCATGGTCTCTCAGGTTTTTCTGACTTGGGGCCATAGTAATGTCTACACATTTGAAATGACATGTGAATCATTTAAGGGTTTTAACAGTAAATGGTTTGGGGTGATTTCAGTAACTGAAACTGTTTTGAATAAATTAAACCATTTAATTCATGCTTTCAAATCATTTACCACGGTTAAGTTGTTAACTAGATTAAACTAAAACCTTGTTGGGTACAATTTAACTCAACATTAATCAGGTTATCTGTGTCTCAGCTGCCTTTTGTTTTCTTTATGCTGTAACTCACCTGCAGTGTTTTGTATGCGCTGTTAGGATATGATGAACAACGTACGTCTAGACAACAAGTTAGATATGAACATGGAAAAAAGTCAAGTCAAAGAGATGGTAAGTTAAATACTGGTCAAACCTTTTGCAGACATCAAAGATGTGTATGTTTCTCAGATAATATATATATTTTTAGAAAGCTGACCATGAAAAGAAGATTCTGGAGACAAGAAACCAGATGATGGAGATGGTATAGTTTCATAGTGCATACATTTTTGTATACTTTTATTTAGGAAGAACTAGATGCCTTCATCATTTAAAGGTAATCATTTTAAACATTTTATGTTCTCCAGCTTTCTGAACAGGAACGTCATGTAACACAGAACAATGTTAAAATTGATACAGAAGTGGCTGGCCTCAAAACCATGTTGGAATCCCACAAATTGGACAGTATAAAATATCTAGCAGGTAATAAAAAGTACTCTTTTTGTGATTTAACAGCATCCAGTGTTAGGTAAGCTATTGCATATTTTATTCAGTTGCCTAAACACATTAATGGAAATTATGCATCCATTCCCCCCAAATTCTGAACACAATCCTTAACTTTTCACCCAATTCCACAAACACACTGGTAATATCAAATCAATACAAAAAACTACCAATGAGTTATGTACTATGTGGCTCTCTGAATAAAAAAAACTTCAGAGAATTAATGCAGTTCTTATTCTTTTATGCGCTCCACAGTTTAATACACCAAACAACTAAATTATTCTTCCCCAACTTCCCTTTTTTGGTCTAGGTCAGGCCAGGCAACCTTATTAACATCACAAGCAATATTAGCCTTTGCCAGGCCGCTGGGAAAAATCCCCTTGCATGCCTGATCCACCCATGGCATGGACATCAACTGAAATTTCTAGACAGTCCTCTCCCATGGCCTGTGTGAGGTGAACATGGATAAAAGTTCACTTTTCACTGCCATGCCAAACAAACTACTGTTTGGTTTAGAAATGGAGAGTTTGCAGGCAGAATGACTTCAGAAAGCCTTGGGTTATTAGTAAATCTGTCATGAACCAGAGCAGCACAATGGAAGCTTGGAAGCTGACATAATGGAAACTATGCACACACTCAGACTGTCAAAGAAACCCAAACGATGCATAGTGGCTTCTCTTAGTGCATTTCTAAACAACACAATTGAATGCTTGTGGCTCTGTGGATGAGCAACTCCGCATCACATGGCTATAATGAGTTGATAACACAGACACTTAATTTAGTGATACAGTGTATTTGACAGGACTGAGTAATTTTATTTATCATTACTAGCACTGGGTGTAATATCTTAACCTGACATGCACTTTTTTGCTGGACAATCAAGGTTTATTTATTTACAAAATATCGATAGTACAAGGTCCGGTCCACTGCTGTGATTTTTGCAGTTGCATTAAATAAATAGGGATAACGGTTATGCAAACATGTTATTCATCACTTACAAAGCTTCAAAAGTTAACCACTTTGCCTGATATTTAATCATTTTAAATATCACATTAAAGTCACTCAGGTGTTTATTCTGATCCGGACAGCACAGGGGCTAAGTGGGTAGCACTGTTGCCTGACATCAAGAAGGTCCTGGATTTGATCCCCAGGAGGGGCTGTCCAGGTCCTTTCTGTGGGGATTTTCATGGATCATCGATCCATGAAGTATTTTGGCAATGATAGTGGAGTAGTTTGCCATTGCTTTCTCCACCGGGCTTTATCCGGGCTTGGGACTGGCGTGCAACTGTTCCCAGTTACGTGGCTGGGTAAACCTACAGGATGATTCAGTGTCTCCAATTATTCTGGTAGCATGTCTTTGGACTGTGGGAGGAAACCGGAGTACCCGGGGGATGCAAACTCTGCACAGAAAGGACCGAGATCACCCCACCCGGGGATCAAATCCAGGACCTTCTTGCTGTGAGGTGACAGTACTACCCACTAAGCCACCGTGTCGCCCAGTTATTCATAACAAAGTGTAAAACATGTAATTAAAATCCTAATAATCAAACAAACTTTATGCTGATCCTGATGATAAAATTAATTTTATATTAAATGAACTTTCATTTTGATTGCAGCATATAAGAAAGGAATTCTTTAGATTTTGCATTTCATCTGGCACAAACGACAAAGAAACCCACAAATAAAAGTTTGTTCATCTGTATATGGGTGAGAGGTGTATGCATCAGAGGAACTGCTAGAAAACAAATACTGATTGATGTGTGTGTCTGTGTGTCTGTGTTTACTTTTCAGGATCAGTGTTCACATGTCTCACAGTTGTACTTGGATTCTTTCGAATATGGATGTAAATGCAGAGAGATGCAGAACATCTGAGGGAACAAACAACAACTCCAAATCAGTTTTTTACCCAGCCATAAAAATCAATTTAAGCTACAAATGATTCTTTTCAAACTGGTTCTTGCACTTTTTCTGTTGTATTTTATTTTTGTCATTGTGCTGAATCTGTGTACTGAGACAGTCTGATGATTCTTGGTTTTTGTTTTATTTGCACTTAATGTTACGTTAAACATTAGAAAGCACTGTCATTGTGTTTATGTGTTTTATTATAATGGTAAAGTGACTGAAAGAAACTATTTTTCAAATATTTGATAGCATTATTCTAAGCAAAAATCCAACAAAGATGGTTTTTACCTAAACATAAAAAGCTTATTTCTAAAGTATTTTAACAATGAGAACTGTCTGGGCTTGCCTTGTATTAATTAATTCAGACAAACCCAGCCTTAAAGACAGTGTGTGATTTCACCGTACTCAAACGTCTGTTACACTTGTCTGTGGAGAACCATTGCTATTATCAATTGTATATTAGAAAATTCCTTAATTTTACATTCCACATCAAGGAAGCAGGTGAAAATCAAATGCTTTTATTTGTCGCTCATACATATACACGTGTACAGTATCCTTGCTTATATGGAAGCTGTGGATATGTGAAATAAATGGATAGTGTGGCCAAAGGGGTCAAGACCCTTACTCAAGGGCCAAAAATGCCATATGTATGATGTAATTGCTTAGCTTTGTAATTACATTGGCCTTCAGAGGGGGTTCTGACTTTGGATTATTTCAAACAAGGATATTTTTTATCAACGGGGTTGAACTAACAAATGTACTACCTGATAAACCAAAGACAGTTTGTGTCACTTACAGATTCACCAATGTGCAATTATTCAAAAACGTAATGTGCTGTTTGTAATGCTGTATCATTCATCAGTCTGTACAAAATTGTAAAGTTAAAATGTTTGTCAAGTTTATGGTTAGCATATTTTAGTAATAGCTGATGAATTTTCAGGTTCATGCAACCACTATAGTTGATAAATAATTTTCAATAATAAAAATAAGATGGAAAAGATCAAACATTATGGTTGTATTTGTAAATTATGGATATATTTTATATTTCATACACATCTTCAAGACATGCCAGTCAGAAAGTGGAGCACTTTCAGCAACAGACTCATCCAACTCCACTGTCGCAAGGGGTTATATGTACCAGCAGCAAACTTATCACGCTCTATAACAATTCATTGGATCAGAACATCAGTAATAACTGAGCATGATATGAGTCTGTTAATACTCCTGCAAAGAACAACTTAATTAGTTTTGTATAGTATATTATACCTTTCATCTGATTATATTTATTGCAATTAAGCTTTTTTAATTATATATTAGATTTCGTATTCTATTTATTTGACTGTGGTACAACATACAATGCTTTAATATACCCTGAGCTGCTGTAATACATCTTCTTTATAGAATTAATGAACCGACCCTGCCTTCCGCTTTCTTGTCTTCGCGTGTCTTAAATGTACCACTGTTTACCGCCTACCAGAAGAGGGCAGAACTGCACTGTGACAGTGTTGATGACTATAAGCTGAAGAAGACAATAGTAAGGAAGAGTTGATCTCCTCACGTGGATGTTTGTTTGATTGAACTGCGGGCATTTTAGTATGTAAACAATCTTTACAGCAGTATGCGTACATGTATTATTGATTTGTAAATGTCTCTCAGTAGATCGCTAAATAGGTTATGGCTTAATGCGACTTGTGTTGGTATGTCAGACAATATTCAGAGATATTTTGCAGTATGATGTAAAAGTTTTTTGGAAGAAATAGTAAACGTTTGTTAATTTACAAAAAAAATCGCACTCTTGTCTTGGTATCACTGATCTTAATGGTATGTGAGTGTTGTGTAATTTAAAGCAATGCAACAACACTAAAATGGTCATAACATGTTTTTTTCAGCATTTTGCTGACGCTTTTATCCAAAGCGATTTACATTCATGACTGAACACAATTTTGAGCAATTGAGGGTTAACGGCCTTGCTCAGGGGCCCAACAGTGTCAACTTGTCGGTGATGAGGCTTGAACCAGCAACCTCCGGATTACCAACCCTGTACATTGACCACTAAGGCGTCACTGCCACTGAATAAAAAAAAAATCCAACATCACTGCTGCACCTGATACATTCATACTAATACAACGTATAAACACAAAACATCTGGTCATCCTTTAATCAATGCACTTAATTAATAAGCCATTTAAATTCACGTCCATGAGGTCAAGCTAAATTCTTTAGATTCTTTCTGTTTTCTATTTTATGTTATACATCAAACTCTTACTATTAAGTAAATCAAAGTAAAGTAAATCTATTAAGTTTAAGGAAAGTCTTTATTGAACAATTATCTGTGATCATGGTTGACATGGTTAGTAATGGAGATATAAACAATGATTTGTTTTTTGTTGTTGTTTCTGACACTAGTGGATAATTAAACTGGCCCAGGACCATCATTGCTTTTTCTGTGAAACAAACCTAACAGTGGCGTTAAATGTTTGTATTGTCATACATCACTACATTTGGCAAGTGTATTGCTAAAATGAATTTCATGGAAAGCTGTTAGAATGTTGATTAGCATTTAATTGCTAATGAATGTTAATACTTAGTTAAAAGTAATTGGTTGCATTTTATGTGTACTAAATATGTAATGAACATAGATCATGCTTTGTATGAATAGTAATTCTAATGAACGTTCTCATTTCTCTTTTGAATCTTCTAGGATTTGAATGCAGTTCCAGTCTTTACAGGAACATGACAGAGGCTTTCAGCAGTAACACTGAGGCAGTGCTGCAGCGCTCGGTGGATGTAAATAGCATAGATTCAGACTGTTGTGCTGAAGAACTAGCAGAGATTTATCAGATCAGTGAAACTTGTCATTTTATCAGGAGTAACGATTTTAAGAAGGTAAGGCTAACACATTTTTTTAATAAACCTTCCTATATTCAAACATTGGATTTTGAAAAGTATATTGTATTGAATTGTTTTTTACTAAATGCCGTTAAAAATCGACAGTCTAGGAATGAAAAGCCACCATCAGTTCCTATCTTCACTTGTGCTGTTGTGGCTTTTGTTATCTCCTTTTCAAGTCTACTAAAAGTCATACAACAGTTTGTCAAAACTGCAATGGGAGAGCCTGTAATGTGATTGTTAGGTATCCACAAACCCTTTCACCATGAAATCCTTAATGAATATTTAAAGCTTCATCATCTCTCTGGAACACAGGTAGCTTTGCAGTTTCCTGATGAACTTCTGGCAGATTCAGTTGCAGTGTCTGCAGCTATCGAGAATCACACAGAAATAAAAACATATATTTTAGGTGACACTTCGTATGGCAGGTAAGTACTGAGGCTGACTTTTTGCTTCTGTGTTGACCTGCAAGTTAAGTTATTCTGTATTGTAACATCATTATACAAGGGATGAGAAACACAATTTCCTATTTAGGTAGGAAAACTGTGAGGATGAAAGTTGTAATTGATCATGTCTAAGAGTATATAGTCCGGCTATAGCACAAGTTCAGCCTTTTTGATGGTCAAAGAAGCTTTAAG
>JAYDZG010000036.1:6158433-6171327 GCA_034509265.1 Microcambeva bendego
TCCCTCTCAGCTCCTTAAAAGCTTGTTGGAAATCCATCAGTGATTCCTCATACCTTAAGATATATTAACATTTTGATTGTCAAAAATGATTAAGGCCTTTTTGGTAGAACAAAATGTCTTTATTGTGTCTTACTACAAAATTACATCATGTTAACATTTTTATTAAACATATTCACGTATTACTTATTATGACTGGCATCATACCTTTCTTTTTGATAAAATGTAACTCCCCTTTGGAAAAAAGCAACTGCCAGATGTTGATCTTTGCCAATACTATTGTCAAACGCCTACAAAAGAGAGAACTTTACACATGACAGACTAAAAGTTTTACTTCCTTTTTTAAATACTATTTTACAAGAAACATTATCACAACTAGCCTACTCTTGAGTTTAAGCTAGGTGTGCGATTCCAGTGAAAGACAATTTACAATATTTACATGATAATTTGGCAATAGACACTTTACCTTTTCAGCAGAGTCCAGTTCATTGTTGTTCAAGTGAAGGCATCCAATGTTGTAATTTATTTTTGAGGTTTTCTCCTCAATGTTTAAAAATGTTCTGAGCGCAGAGTCTGTGTCTCCTTTCTCCGCATAAGCAACTGCTTCATCCCACTGGCGCAGGGTAATCACAAATGACATGTTGTCTCAACCGCTCATGAAAACTTACTGAAAGCTACTCTTCCCTTTTTCATGATCTAATGAAAATTTGAAACTGAGCTTAGAAACCCCCCTCTAAGGCATTTTAGGAAGTGCTTTAATTACTACTAGTATTGCATTAGACAGAATGGAGAAGTAAAGAACGTGGGGTGATGAACACATTATTAAACCAGACTGTTGTAATCCACCATTGATGAGAAGTGTTGATTAAAGTGTTGATATATTAATTATTTAATAAAATAAAATGTACATAATAAATATATTTCTGTGTTTGTGTCAGTATCAGACACTTATATTCATTTATTGCCCCCAACACAGTAAAAAAAGAAGGACAGATGCATGTTTAGCATCTTCCTATTACCACAACTTTCATATCGCTCATTTAACAGACTTTGTTCTCCATTGTCTGGTTCCTCTTCATGATGCACTGTACATTTTTAAATGACAGGCAGGCCAGTCCAGTCCAAGCACTCTTGGAGTGTGTGCAGAAAAAGGCTTTGTGTTGTATGGTTGTCTATAGAGGTCTTGTCTGGACAGAAGCATGTGCTAAAAAGCTTTTCTAAAATCTTAATATTTGCCACCACCTTTATCCATGTTGTGGTCACTGATGCATCCCCACCATGACAATGTTCGAATGTGCATCTTTTGCTGATGACAGTCTCATTGATTTGTTTCATGTGTGATTCCAAACGCACATAAAAAAATGATTCTGTAAACTTTGTATTATGGACTGCAGTGGTGGAAGAACAGCTTAATACGCTGGAATTTGAGTTTTTGTGGAGGTATTGTCAATATTTAAGCATATTTACTAGGCAATTGTTGGCTTCTTTGTCATTTTTCCTTTCCTTATTTTGTAAAATATTTTTGTGTAAAAGCAATAGAACACTCTAGGTCATGCGTTATCGCTAATAACATTATGTTGTGATATAGGGCACTTCGACCAAACTACAGCCGTGATGTTATTTCGCGATAACGCACTCCTATTGCTTTAATAAGTTAGAACACCACATTGTGGAATTCCATCACTGCTGTAATGGCTGTGGGTAGCTTTTCTCTGTTCGGCCAATGGTTACCCAGATGACATCGAGCAATGACTGGGAAGAGGAAATGGCATTTGCAGCGCTAGGATCTCTATGGTCGGGAATACATGGCATTTCCTGTCAGTGTAAACAGAGAAAGAGAGAGAGAGCGTGAGAGTGAATTAACCCGACATGGCTTTAACGCAAGATCATGAGCGAGTTTAGGTAAACAAAGCCGCACAGGAGGACGCGTTTCTCCATGAGAGAGGCGCTGGTGGTGCTAATGAATGTGGCGGCGGGTTGACGTGCGGTTGTGTTAGTTCGGGAGCTAACATGGACCTGGGTTCGATGCTCTACAATAGTTTAAAAGATGTGACATGGAGCAGCACTACTCTGCCTCTGGACCGACTAGTGAGCGCATACAGACTCCCTCAAATTGTCCGACTGCAGTGCGGTGAGCTCTTTTACACAGAAATAACCCTATAACATGTTGTGCACATTAAGTTAGCTTGTTTCTGTAGGGAAATGTGCGTGCGGTGAAGAGTTTGTTCGGCATAAACCTGTTCAAAAGTCAGGAGCTGTTCGGAGCGTGGGTGGCAATATCCCTCGGCTGGAATTCCAGGCTGGAATAGCCTGTTAGCATTAGCTTGCTAATTAGCGCACTCGCTAGCATTCACGATGACCGTGGGTAACCAGGTAGTTAGCGTGTGGCTAACCGATATCAAGTTTAAAGTAGATAACTTTTTTATCCACTTAACGCACATGTTCATTTTAAGTATTACATGTTGCAAATTATTTTGGGGCTCACTGTTCAGTAAATTAGCGTGCTTTTAGACGGATCCTACATGTGTAGGATACACATAACTACTCGAACATGTTGTTACACTTGTTAGCTGTAAATAACAGTGATCTGTCAGTTTGAATTTAAATGCAATTTGAAATGTATTGAATGCTTGGAGGCAAATCCAAGGACACAAACAAGCCAGACAATTCTTGCATATAACACACCTGTTTACATTGTTCTGTAGAAATTCGTAAACATGAATACGTCACACAGTAACAGTGTACCCTACAGCTGAGAGTAATCATCCACAGAGTGATGGTCATTTATCCACATGTTCACTCCACACAGTATTTGTAGTTTTTACCTTTTAAACCTGACACTCATTTCACGGTAATTATTAAAGAAAGAAGAAATGTTATCTATGGATGGAAATTAAGCTCTGATTAGAGTTGCAGTGCTTGTATAAAAAAATGATGCATGTCCTCCGAGTTTGAACCTCAAACCAGCAGCCACAGCTCTCCTGTGAGATCTTAACATCTGCACTGTTCAAATCGAGGATCAGCTGGTAAAAATAAATGATTAAATGATTAAACTGACATCAGCAATTAAACATTGATTATCGGTTAACCATTTTCACCCATAAGTTCAACAATTCATACTTAATCATTGCCTCTGGTTTTGGTACTTGTTTGAGCAACAGTGTTTGCTATTATTTCCAAAACGCTTTTTTGAGGGAAAGTCAAACAGCTTATTGGTGTGTTTTAAACAGCTTATTGGTGTGTTTTAAAAAGTTTTTAAAGATTTAATTTACTATTGATCCTTACCAGATCATCAGTCCCTGCTTCTGGAAAACGTCTCTGTAAGATGATGCCACCCCCATGAAAATAGTTTCCAGTGGGAGCAATGTTACCTGGCTGATTAATAGCCTTGTCAAATTTATCCCACAAACGCCAATTAGAAGTCAAGCTCGAAATATTCCACATTAGTCTGACCACAGGCCTTTCTTACACTTTACACTTTTCAAGTGACAATTTGGAAATCATTCATAAATTTAAAAAATCCTTGCAATTCTTCCATAAAGGCATTTTTGGTGTTACCTCACAACCTTTCTGTGTGGAGTATGTATGCTCACCCGTGTCTGTGTGGGGTTCTATTGTTGTATGAGTAGTTCCTCCTATGTGTCTGTCAGCACTGGAATGTTGGACTAACTTTGTATGCATGTCTTCCAAGTCCTATTAAATGGAATTTGGGAGAAACCTCCTACGGAAGCCATTGAAAACACACTGGCTCATTCTCTGCTGCAGGCGTGCTCACACAGAAAAGTCAGTAGTAAGCACCCAGACTAGCTGTTTAATGTCACTCTACTGTACACATTCATATCATACTCAGGTTTGTACAGCTGAACGCAGCCGTAAAAAGAAAATAATGGCATCCAAAAATAACACCCAAAAAGCATAGTGGTTTAAAAAAAAGGTCTACTTGTTTTCTCCTTTATTTTTATTTATGCATGTCCTATTTGTCTCAAATTGTTAAAACAAGATATCAGTGAACAGAAAACTCTAGATATATGATACTTTATTGATCCCAAAGGATGTTTTATTGTTTCTGTTAAATGATCCTTTAATTGTTTTATGATGTAGGCTACAAAGTTTTAGGCAATGCACTGTGACTGCTCCACTCAGAGTAGTGATCCAAAGCAAAGTGCAAATCTGGTTCCACTTGTTGCTCCTGAAAGAGGCATTTTACATTACATTTACATTTTTAGCATTTAGCAGACGCCTTTATTTAAAGCGACTTTCAGTATAATTTTAGTGGGATTATCTTCATGTCACTCCTAGCTTATATGGTATCCGACATTATTCGCTGTCAAACCTATGTGGTTTTTTTTCCTCTATTCACTTTTCAGCTACTATTTATGATGATAAAGATGTTTAGGATGTTTGTCAAAGCTCTGTTTTTAATGAAATGTTTAATTTTGTTCCTGTGATTTTTTTTTTACATACATTCACTATTTAAAATGAGGATTTGATTTTAAATTGCTGATATATTTATATATCTATATATATATATATATATTATAATGATTCTTAAACTTCATGACCAAAATTTACGTTTTTTCACTATCGGGGGTTTACTGTATACCCTGTTTCTGGCCTTTGTAGGTACAGAGTCAATGCGTTTGTTATACTTTAGGGGGCAATAATTAGAGTTTCCTGTTTCCATATTGATGAGCATAATTATAAAGCTTGTCCTTCTCCCCAGGGGAATCAGTGGAAGGGCTTAGAGAAAATGACTACCTCCTGATTCATTCGTGTCGGCAGTGGACCACGATCACCGCCCATAGCCTGGAGGAAGGCCATTATGTCATCGGCCCGAAAATCGAGATCCCGGTCCATTATGAGGGTGAGGCTGCTTAGTATGCTGTGGTTTTGTCACACAGACTCAGGTTTATAACTGTGCTAAAGGATGCATATGTTCCTGGTGGGGGTATCATTGCAAAGATTGTTGGAGGACAAATGTTTAGGGCATTCTGATTAGTAATTTTAGCAAATTTTATCCAAAAGCAGTAAAATATGTACATTTACAACTTGTACATGTACACCTATCTGGTACAAACATTTATTAATTATTTATTATTAATTATAAGCTTTAACTACCAACCAGATAAACTTTGTGTGCTTGCAATTACTAATACCTGTAGGAACCACAACTTGGTATTTGCCACAATGCACATATTCTTCCCATGTTTGTTCACCTTCCATGTTTGTTTCCTTGCACAGTGGTGGGCAGACTGTAAATTATTTGGAAATATGTTTCTTATGTTGAGCAGGTCAGTTCAAACTGCTGGAGCAGGACAGGGACATTAAAGAGCCTGTCCAGTACTTCAACAGTGTGGAGGAAGTGGCCAAAGCTTTTCCGGAACGAGTCTATGTCATGGAAGATATAACGTTTAATGTTAAGGTCAGTGTTTTTTTTTAAATCCTAACCATTTACAACATTCAACACATTTTCTGTTTTTGAAATCTTCTTTTATGCTCGTCACCAGTGCCTGGTGGGGTGTGCTTTCAGTGGCACCATAGTCAGTGCCACTAAATCTTAAACAATCTGTTTATTGTCCTCCAAGCTGAATTCACAATGGCCTTGCCTTGTCCAAACGGCCAAGTCCAGTTGTTTGAGTGAAAGGTTATATGAGTTGTCTGTAGTTGGCTCAAAATTTCTGGTAGTAGAGAAAATATTTTGTCATATTTGATCATTCAAGTCTCATTCAAAAGGCAAATTCATCTCAACGTTACAGATGGCATCCGGAGAATGCAACGAAGACACGGAGGTCTACAACATCACGCTGAACACGGGTGACGAGTTAACCCTCATGGGCCAGGCCGAGATCCTTTATGCCAAAACATCTCGAGAGAAGTCACGCCTCAACACGATCTTCCGGCGCATCGGCAAGCTAAACTCCATCGCCCGTCCCGGCCGCGGCAAGATGCCGTGCCTCATCTGCATGAACCACCGCACCAATGAGAGCGTCAGCCTGCCATTCCAGTGCCGCGGGCGCTTCAGCACATGTTCACCTCTTGAGCTGCAGATGCAGGAGGGTGAGCACAGCATCCGCGCCATCATCGAGAAGACACGGCTTCCCGTCAACATCACCGTGCCGGCGAGTCCGCCACGCAACCCGCATGACCTGCACCCCATCCGTGAGGGCCACCGCTACAAGCTTGTCAACGTGAGGACCAAGACAGTCGTAGTGTGCTGCATATTACGCCCCAATGCTGTATTGCCCGTACATTTTCCTCTGCACGTTTCCGCCGTGCTGCCTCGCTTGCTGGTACCCGAGGGCCTGCTGCATGGCGAGGCGTGGCTGGAAAGCGTGGTTCACCGATGGTTCGCATACTGCCAGGAGCAGTTCGATATCGATAGCTACTCCAGAGCAGTGCGCGATGTGAAAGGTGATTGGCCAGAGGATACCAAGAGCCCAAAAAAGAGTAGCACCTGTGGAATGGAAAGAGGGAGTGGAACGGGTAACGGAGGTGGAGTCGGTACGAATGGATGCCCTGCTCACAACCCCAGCTCACTCAGTTCAGCCAGAGATGAGCTCACTCAGTCCTTCCACCGACTGTCTGTCTGCGTCTACGGGAGCAACCTGCATGGGAACAGTGAGGTGAACCTGCAGGGCTGCGTCAGTCTGTATGAGGAGTTTGTGCCTTCTGATGCACCTGATCTAGATTATCCATTTCCAGAGTTGCTAGACCACTTGTCCGCTCCATCCAAAGTGGACCTCCCGTACGAGGAGCTGTGGCTGGACCAGGCAGACACCTGCAGCCCCACACACGAGAAAGCTCAGGCCATCCGAGGAAACGTTCACATCTCTAGCTACACGTCTGGCCTGTCATACCCCACTGTGGGTTCTACAAGTGCTGCCTTCTTCAGTGCTGATGTCAGTCTACCTCCACCCCCTGTGCCTCCGAAGTCTGAAGCTGTGAGTATTTGAGATTTAGTCATCTTAACATTTGGTCTGTTGTTCACATGTTCCATTTTCAAGTTCTTTTACCGCTTTATCCTGGGACGGGGACGCGGCTTGTCCGTTTTCCAGTCAGGTTTTAAATGTGGTATTCGGATATTCATTTTTCCCCCTACGTTAGCTCCACCTTGTTAGCTAAGGTCACACTTCAGATCAGAATAATGGCGGTAAAAGAGATGCAAAATGCCGAAAAGCATTTCAAATTGCAAAACAAAAGCAGTGTGCAAAATATTTTACATTCAACTTTGGCACAACAAGCTTGAGGAACCATCTAAATGCTGTAAGTGTTATTATTTGACAGTTATGGAACATGCAGGCTCCTAATGATAATTTCATAATCAACAACTTTAATGCTGTCATCAATCCTGTTCATTGTTTTTGTTTGTGTTTACATTGTATATAAACTTTTTGTAACAAATTTGTAAATCATGTACCGACCATGCGAATGAGCACCGACATTTTTACTACATTACCAACACGCATGGTTTGTGTTTTTTTGTGAAAAACTGCGTATAGCAAATGGCTGAAAATTTGTTGCTTTTAGAATACACCACACTTAAGAGGTAAATGAGTATGCGGGCGCCTCTATACAAGGCGGTCAAGATGTTCAGATAAAGTCTTCTTTTCATAAGTTGTGCTGCTCTTTTTATGGTGTGGTGTGTGCTATTTTGTTCCATGTATTACTTTTTTTTTACAAAGTGTTCTTTTTTGTGTTATGCGCTGCTATTTTAAGGGCCAGACATCTGCTATAGGCTTCTTAGGCTTCAAATATTTGCTACCAATCAGTGCCGAATATCCGGAGCTTGAAAAATGTTATTCGGGACAGCCATACTGGACACAATGCAGTAACATACACCAAAGAGGAATCCTGGTCAGCTTAGTGTAGTGTTTCCTCTAGTTGTCTTCTGGAAAATGTGCACCTACTGTAATTATATTTCTGATTATTTGGTAAATTATTTCAGTTCTTCAAATTCAGTGTATTAGAACACTTGGACAACTTGTCAAAATGCAGTGGTTGCAGGTCATTGCGATCTACCTTGGGTTAGCTTTGAAGCATTTTAAAATGTGCTTCAGTTGCCTATATTGATATTCATTACATTACTAGAGAAATGGCATTTCCATAGTTCCCAAAACTATGCGTTCTGAAGGAGCATAATTAGTTTTTGATTTGGATTAAATTTCTCCTAATTTGAACTGTGTAGGCTCCTAATAATAATAAAAATAATCAGCATAAACTTTTAAATTATCTCTGTAGGTGAGAGAGGAGTGTCGGCTCTTAAATGCTCCTCCAATTCCTCCGAGAAGTTCCAAACAGACAAGTCTGAGCTCCAACGCCGCTTCAGTGCCATACCCACCCACCAGACCACGACAGACAGACACTCGCTCTCCAAGCCCAACCATGTCCTACTATTCATCTGGCCTGCACAGAATGTGAGTACAGAACTAAAATGTGTTCAAAAATGTTGTTTTATCTGTTTATTTTAGAGAATATCTTATATATATATGATCTTAGGCTTGTCAAATGATATTTATTTAATCAGTCCATTGTCCATCAGTCCACAAGATCAGTCTGACAAGCCAGATCGAAGGTTTTGTGACAGGACACCGGCTTTGTTTTTGCCAGTTTTTATATTGTTACTAATACTTGCCTACTAATGTAAAATACTATCTTTGATTTTTAAATAAATGTTAAAGTTCTAGTAGCCCCAATTACAGCTTAAACCTTCTGTGAAGGTTTTTAACAATGTTTAGTGTGTCTGGGGATTTATGGCCCATTAAGCCTAAAGGTAATTTGTGAGGCCAGGCACTTACACTGGATTAGAAGGCCTGGCTTATAATTGACATTCCAATGCATCATAGAAGTGTTTACTGGGGCTGAGGTTGGGACTCTGTGCAGACCACCTGAGCTTCTCCAATACACTCATCAAGCTATGGCTTTATTGATCTAATTTTATGCAGAAGTGATGCGATAGGTCTCAAAATGCTGCTTTCCAAAGTGTTGCATCAAAGAATATTCTTTATTATACATACATAATATATAAATTTAATATTATATGGATATATAGTGCATTTTCCTGCCATTTCACTACAACCGGCATATTAAGCACCAGCAATAAAGGACATTTAGCATCTTGGGTCAGTCTGTAAAAATAAAACTGTAATAAAGCATGTGAAGGTGGCACAGCAGTATAATGCAGAGATCAATCATGGTAATTTGCTGTCCTGTCAATCTACTGTATTCTTTCAAGGAAGCAAGTCCAATCGAAAAGGCCTGAAATGATTCTTCTTAAAGCTAAAATTAGCTGTGTCCCAAATCGCATATAGAAACTAGCACTTAAACCGGAGACTTTTTGCCCACAGTTCAATAAATAGCACGTTCGCTGCTTCTGCCTACTGTTCAGTAGGGAATGCGATTTGGGACGGAACCGAGATCTCTTGGCGTGGACTGCAAAGTGAAAACAAAGCGATTATAACTGAGGAGATCAGACAGAAAAATAAAAAACCGTACGCACGCACTCACCTCATCTAACAGAAAAAAGCCTGATGGAACTCTTTTTGGGCTTCCTCAAAACATAAGGTTATAAAGGTTATAAATAAAGTATTTATTTATTTTCTTTAAACCATGTTATATTAAACAATTTTCAGTTTGTTTTAAGTCTTATTTTATCTAATTTGTATTTATTTTGATTCTTCAAAAGAATTTCTTATCTGATTACTTGAATAATCGCTGGAATAATCCATAGAATACCCTATTACAAAAATAACTGATGAGTGCAGCCCTACTATAGGATACTGGAAAAGGAGTAATGGGAAAAGATTTACCTTGACAATTTTTACTGCGGCAGCTTTCAAAAGCAGCCAAATGTGATAAAATAGTTATTTATTTACTGTGCATTCATGCAATAATTCATTTAAGTGATCAAATGTTGGGAAAGCAGAGGCTGGTTACTGCAAACCCATTTTCATTTGAGTTAGTTACAGGTACACAAAAGGGAAACTGCCCAGTCATTGGTCTGTGACAGTGAAGCAGTTAGTTCATGCAACAAAACAAAAAATATAGGGGTGGTCAAGTCAAAATCTAGTCTAGACTTTAAACAGGCAGTTCAAGCTTGAAAGCACTTAAATCTAGCTGAATCAAACCTTTCAGCTTGAAAGAGTGGGCCTACATTATTCGTCCACAGTGGTCCGTACATCATCTAGTTACTCTAGTGGGACTAATAACTTTTCACACATGCCCGATAGTGATGGATAACTCACTTAATGCTTAAAATCTTAGTTTGTATTCAGATTGTCAGTGTCTAGTGTGATCTAACATTTTATATGAAAGGGGTCAAATACTTTCAACAGCACTTAAACATTTTTTGTATTTAGCTGTGCTTCGTCTTTCTGCAGAGGAGGAGAGGGTGGCTCTCAAAAAGACACAGAGGAGCAGAACAACACATGTTACTCTTGCAACTGGAGTCAACCAGATGGTACCAAAAGCACCAGACATGCACCCTTCCTTAGCCCCCCCGCTGACACTGCGCTCACCCGTCTTTCTTGGCCAAACGACTTCTGTGGGCCAGATTTCCACAAAAGCGAAGACTTCTCATCAGCCCACTGCCGCAGCTACTCTAGCTACCCAAGGAAGAGGACTCCTGGCACCCCTAAGACTTGTTCATCTGGGTTCTTTGATCTCGATCGAGGAGGAAATTGTAAGAGTACTACTTCAGCGAAGACTAAACAGCCTGCTCAGTTTTGTACTAAATCAACTAGTTATTCCTTGGAAACGTACAGAGACAAACCCATCGAGGAAAGCAACACTAAACAAAGCCGGTCCTGCCCTATATTACCACCAAGAACCCCTAAATCCAGCAGTGCAAAGAAAGACAGGACCTGTGCATCAGCAAACATCATCAGTATTGACACTACACAACTTCAGGGAGAGCGAGAGGCTCAGGGTTCTGCTCCCTCCTGTCCTGCTGCCACCGGGATACAATGGCAACCACCCAGCAACCTCTCCGGCCTTTCTATAGAAGAGGTCTCTAAATCACTACATTTCATCGGCATGTCAGAGGACGTTGTTGGTTTGTTTGTCCAAGAGAAAATTGACGGCAATTTGCTCCTGCAGCTTACAGAGGAGATTCTTTCAGAAGACTTTAAACTAAGCAAACTACAGGTAAAAAAACTAATGCAGTTTATTGGTGGCTGGAGGCCCAAAATGTAAAACTGATCAATCCAAAAACACACAAGTAGTACATGGTAAATAATTAGGGATGTAACAATACACACTACCTACGATGCGATACGATTAACGATACTGTTTTTTTTCCAAATAACATGAAATTGAACAAACTCAACAAAGATTCATTTTACTATTTTTTGTTAGAAATTAATTTAAATATTTTATTAATTTAAACAATCTTTGTCCTTTCCCTTCTGGAGGTAGTTGCAGAACTATGTCAAAATTAATATTAATTTTTTTGGGCTCAAAGATTAGCGCCAGCGTCCACTGCTGTTTAAAGGCAAAATCGATTCATTCGAAAAGAATCATCGATGAATTGATTCCCCACATAAATCGGTTCTTCATAAATAATACAATGTACGGCAGCAGGACATAACCCTACGGCCTTCAGTATTGCGTTAGACTGTTTTGTATCCACATGCTATGCACAGTTTAAAGTCTTGTATTGATTTTACTGGTTTGTATTGTATAAAAATGTATAAAATATGAATATGGGTTTTTGTTTATTAACTCATGTCTTTTGTCTCAATGTAATCTTTGTGACATTAAGGTACCTGCACAACAACTTTACACCCAAAGCCTTTAAGGATTATGATTATACTTTTATTCAACTTCAATGTGTTTGATTAGTGAGTTCATAATGATTTATTTGAATCCAATTTCATCACTTGTAAGTCATCATTTGTAAAACATTTTGAGCCTTCATTTAAATTCGCAAGTATACAAAGTAAGGTTTTCGGTGTTTAATGCATTTCAGGCCTGTATCACTTTTAAAAAGGTGAAGTTAAGGGTTTATTACAACAACCAACTGCATCAGTGCCCACAAAATAGGGGACATGCGAATGTATTAAGGTACCATTGACAAAAATCAAGGTGACAGTTTTTTGTGTGCAACTCCATGACTTTATTCCAAGTTAATCCATGATGGCAAATACTTTTTGTGCAAATACAGTTTTGACATAACCCTCCCTTTTTATTGGAGCACATCCTAGTGGCTAGGTACCTATAGGACAATTCAATGTCTCCAATTAACCTGACAAGTGTTTATGAACTGATATTTTCATATCTCTGCAGTGTTGGAGTTTAAGTAATGGTACCACATTAAGGGTGCAAGTATGGATTTTTTTTATTTACCACCATCAGGCAATATTAGAATCTCTAAATGTGTGGGGAAGCTGAGCTCAGGCCGTTTCAGTGAAGTGCTATTATTTAGTACAAACTAAACTCAACTTTATTCGAACAGTCGATTTATTGCTGTTGATCATTGATCATTGCTGTTGATCCTGTTGATCATTGATATTTCTTTACATAGATTGTCTACTTCAGTTGGTAAACCATTATAAGTAAGCTAGACCTAAAACATTCATGAATAATCTGTAAGAGGAGAAACTATAGGCATTTACAGACTACATTTAAAAGGATTTGCAGCAGTGACGGACATAGTTCAAAAGCTTTAGTTAGTGTTAAACCAAACATCAAAAAGGGATTGTGACAATGCCAGTTACGGCTGTTTTTAAGGCCACAATTTACACAGCATGGTATAAAATATCTACACTAGGGGGCAGTAAGCACACTTGCCCAGAGCAGTGGGAAGCCCTAGCCACGGCACCCGGGGAGCAGTTAAGAGGTTAGGTGCCTTGCTCAAGGGCACTTCAGACTTAACCTGTCTGCACTGGGAATCAAACTGGC
>JAYDZG010000036.1:6201301-6211309 GCA_034509265.1 Microcambeva bendego
ATGACCCAAACATACTGCTAAAGCAACACTCGAGTGGTTTTAGGGAAAACATGTGAATGTATTGGAATGGCCTAGTCAAAGCCCAGACCTTAATCCAATTGAGAATCTGTGATCAGACTTGAAGATCGCTGTTCACCAGTGGAAATGCATCTAACTTGAAGTAGCTGGAGCAGTTTTGCCTTGAGGAATGGGCAAAATCCCAGTGGCAAGATGTGGCAAGCTCATAAAGACTTATCCAAAGCAACTGTAATTGCCGCAAAAGGTGGCTCTACAAAGTACTGACTTTAGGGGAGTGAATAGTATTGCACACTGAAGTTTTCTGTTATTTTGTCCTTTTTTGTTCACACTAAAAAATCAAATGTTCAAAGTTGTAGACATGTTCTGTAAATGAAATGATGCAAACTCTCAAACAATCAATTTTAACTCCATTTTATGAGGTAACAAAACAGGAAAATCTTCAAGGGGGTGAATACTTTCGCAAGGCACTGTGTATACCTGTTGTGTTGCTTCTAACATCTTTAAATTAGAGTGGCGCTGGCCAAGTTATCTAATACTGTGTGCAGTAGTCTTACAGTTCTGTTTATTTTGCACTCACTGTAAGCCAAGGTTCTCCTCTGTTAGCCCCTGGAGGAGTGTTTCCTTAGCTGTATCAAGCACTTCTACACAAGTATTGTCTGCTCCGCTCTCAGGATCACTGTAAAAATTAAATAAATAAGACCAATGAATAACAATCGAACAGCAAACACGAAAATAAGCCTAAAAAGAGGTAGTTATGCTAATAATAAGATTAAGGGTAGAATAGACCTGTAGTTATCCTGGATCCACATTAGGATGTCATACATCCGCTCCCTGCATGCAGGTGATGAGTGAGAGACAAAGGCACACACTGCCCCTAAAATCTGCTTCAGCTCATCTGGCTTAAGAAGTGCCAGGATCTTATGCACAATGTCCAGACATACCCGCTGTCTTGCCTCATCTCTGAGAAAATAAAAAGCCAAAAAAAAAAACTGAAGTTATAAAAACTGTACAAAGAACAGAGAGGGGCTGTGGTGGGAGTGATGTAAAATTCCAGGCGCCGCCATGAATAGTGAAAAACCACAGAGATGAAACTTCTCTATTAAAACTATAGAGTCTCTGAAATAACAGCACTCGACACTTTGTTTTTTTTCAGCCAAAAACACTTTAGCGATCTCCATTACATTATTACACCACTAACCACAGACCGGCTCCTATCAATGTTACACCTACAGTCGTGGAAAAAAGACCACTTCAAAATTTTAAGGTTTTTAGTTTTACAATTTATGGGTATGGGTTTGACCAACATGAGCAGTGTTGTTTGATTCTATAAACTAGAAAAAAGAATTAGAGTAGAATAAAACAACACAGTTCAATTTGGTCAAACACATAGCAAGAAATGAATAATAATAATAAAAAAAAACTATTTTGAAGTGGTCTCTTTGCACGACTGTATATGTAAGTACAGTAATACATGCAAGTGTGAGTTCTTTCTGGTATAAGTAAGGTAAATACACTGTAATTTAATTTTACAAGACAATACAATAAAATGCACAGGTACTCATTAATAAAAAATATATATTTATTGAAGATGATAATGACTGCACAGCAAAGTGCAGTACTGTGCTGGTGCATGTCACCATCCCAAGCCTATTTTTGCTCCACAATAAATCCAATATGGAAATTAAGCTGAATTTACAATAAAATGTATGTTACAATATTAGTAACTTATATTGTTCTTAATAGAAAAAAATATTTATTGCCACAAAAAAAAATGCGAATATATATGCTTGGGTTCCAAGAAAAATCTGTGAATGACTGACTCCGCAAATCCTGAACAGTGAATAAGCAGGGGTTCTCGGTTATTAAACTTTTGTGGAATGCCTTGCCAGCATTACAAAGCCTATGGTTATAAAATGGAAAGTCATGGAGGCTCATGTACATTTTGTCCATTTAGTGTTTGTTAGAGCAAAAGCCTTTGTATATACAAATTTGTAACAGTTTTAGACGATATATACTAAAGAAAGTTTCATTATGAGCAATCCATGCAGAGCTAGGGTTTTCACATTGCCAAAATCCTAATTTCCCTCCCTCAAACATTGCAAACTGTCTTTGTGTGCACACCCAGGCAGTTCACAAGTTCTACCACTCAACAGCTCTCAACTGCAAGTGTCTCATCTGATGAATGTATACAGAAGAATTAAATGATTAAATGATTAAATGAAATCAAACACAGCACACACCTGTGGGCCATAATCTGAGTGAAGCCCTTGGTCTTTAGGTGCAAGAAGATATCTGGGATGACATCAGCACGGCTAAGCACACACTCCAGGCAGTAAGTCTTCAACATGCCATGTAGCTTTGGCAGCAGGTAAAAAACATGATTGACAAATCTGATGAAGACACGTTGACACAGTTATAGGAAAGACTTCAGAGGTGGCTGCAACAAAAAAAATGCTGGATTTACTGTTCAACTTACCGATCTAGCAGAGGTGGGAAGTGTTTAACACATTTGCTCAAACATACAACAAATTTGTCATTCAGATCCTTCTTCTTTAAGTCCATGAGTTTGGTAACAGTTGCGTTTAACAACGAGGCCTCGTTTTGCTATCAAAACAAACATTAACAGACATCAGCTTTTAGAGTTGTTCAGTAGAAACCTCAATCACATCCCAATCCAATACACTGTATTACTGTGAGGCAACAAAGCTACACACCAAACCACTGTGTTGCCCAAATTAAGGCATAAACAGTCTTTTACTGTTGCCATCTTACCCATTAAGCATTAAGTGGTAAATACAGCAGTCTATAACTGTTTAGATTAACATGATGGGATGTTAACTGTTCAAATGAATCATTCAGTTTTTAGGTCATTTAATTATTTTAGTCTGCCTGTATGTTACAAACAGTTCTAAAACAAGCTACACTTAAACCTAGTTACTGAAAGTATGGGGTGGAATGGAATGAATGGGATATGGTCGATGTTTAAAAAAATGCGCGTTATACATACATCTTGCCTGTCAGTCATGTAGTTTAGTATTAACCCAATAATTTCCGCAGCAGCAGAGTATACATCCTTGTATTTAATGAAGGACAGGTTGTTGGCTAAGGATTCAAAGTACCTGTAAAATATTCATGTCACATTAGAAACATATATTCATTCATTCATTCATAAGTGCTCACAAGTGCTCACAAGTGCTTTTTTAGACACTGCAGCTGGAATACAGGATTCGGTGGCACCCTCGCTGAAAACTATAGTGTGTACCTGTCATGCTCAATGCCACATGTAGGATCATATGGAGGAAGATGGTTGGCCAACACAATGCCTAAAAGCTGCAATCCAACCGAGTTATCTTTACTGTTGGGATCTGTTCCAGAAAAGTGACCAAATATCAAACTGTAGGGAGACAAAAAGATCAGAGCAAATGATCATCACAGCCATTAACTTTAAAAAGCGTTGCGGTTTTACTCTGGGTTCTGTACCTGTAGGGAATGTGCAGACAGTCTTTCCAGCATTCCACTATTGTACGAATGATCTCCAGATTATGCCTGAACACGGCTCTCTTGATGTGGAAGCAGTTTTTCATGAGAAACTCTAGCAGACGATTGGCCAGGACTTCATCTCTAGTGTTACCCTAAGTGAAAAAACAAATAATGTTAAACAATACAAACAAATCAACAGTAATTTGCACAGTCAGCTTGTATTCAATTTAGCAAAAATCTGAACAACAGGACAGAGTGATTTGCTGAAGAAATATATGGCCAAACATATTTGGGCATCTGACTGTCAGAGTGACGTCTGATTTTTTTATCTTTTCGACTATACTTTTTTTTATCTTTTCGACTATAACTTTGGACTCATTCCCTCAAGAGAGCCTTTATATGGTTTGATGTGGGTTATATATATAGTTCATGCAATCTAATGACAAATGAAAAATGTATTTACTGGTAGAGGTGTTTTTACAATTGTACATGTATTATGGTATTGAGTGACGATTTGATTGATGATGGAATAGAGGGCTAATAAATAAATAAAATAAAAATGAATTATCTGATATTGACACTGACAGGAATGTGTCAGCAGTACAGAGGTGATTTACAATTCACTTGGAGGCCAATATTCCAGCATGGCAGTAATCACAAAAATATTTACCTTTGGAGTGGCCACACTAATCCAAGAAAGGACAGTAACCACAATGTCCACCACCATGAAATGAATGCCCTCTCCTCCATTGTTACCGGAAACGACCAGCTGTAAAAGTGGGCCCAGCCAATGCTTGGCATAGGGGCGGAACACCTGTGTAGAAGTGAACAGAAAATATGCTAGATTAAAATGCTAGTGTAAACTGTCGTTTCCAGTGACAAAATGGTACAAAGTTAAACACGTTGTGATTTGGTGCGATTGCAAGATTGGTTTGCCACAATGCTTACAAATAAGTTCCTCATTCGTGTTGTTGCATTTTCAGTTTGTACAGTTATTTATAACTTGATTCATTTAATATAAATCTGCTAGCAACCACACTGTATAAATACAGTTAGAGGAACAATGAATGAACCATAAAATACAATGAAGATCAAACTGAAGACAGGATATTCAGGAGAAACACTGTAAATATGGACAAAATCCATATTTTTAAAACCCTGGCATAGATTGGCAAACTGTGCTTAGTGTTTTCTAGTGGTTGTGGGCCTGCTCCAACTATAGCCAGAATCAAGGTTTTGATGGAAAATAAATGAAAATAATAAGCTTAGCTCCATTAAAACATGCCCAAAAAACCCTCCATTTATCCCCAATGAAAGGTACTATGTCTTAAGATACTTTCCTAAACTTTAAGAGATACTTTCCTCCTTGTACTATGGTTTCCTCCCACATGGAATTGCCCTGTAGGTACCTAGCCACTAGGTTGCACAGACCAGTGTGCGACAGGAAGGGCATTCGGCATAGAAACTGTATTAATTTAATAGGGTGTGAAGACACCTAAGCGCCGACCTCGCAATTGAAATGGGACAAAGTCAGAGGAACTAGATAAATCTGTAATGATAAAAACCTTATGTGTTTAATGGTGCAGCATTAACGAATGTTAGCCCACTATTGCTTTATAATACCTTATTTCTTTCAGTACTATTTGACATGGAATGTGGATTAAGACACAACTCTCAAATAGCATTAATCAAAGGGAGGTCGCTTTAATTATTTGAGGAAAATTCGGATCTAAGAAATAATAAATGCTGTACTTTATTTGGTGTGTTTGTAAAAAATGTATAGTCACCTCTTCAGTGTTAATGATTAGTTTGGCAATGAAAAGTCGGATATTCAGAGAAGTGGCTGGATTTATCAGCTTCCCGTGCAGGAACTTCATCCAGGGAGGAAGATCCGTTGGCATTACACCCTAAAAATAAATAATAATACAAGTAATAAACAGTTTTAAAAAAGTGTAATTAACTAATTTTGTTAAAAATGCTTTAAACTTGTCAGCAACTACTTAGGTAAGGCACATTCATTTTCCAGAATTACTTTTCCCTTTGCACAAAACAAGCTCTATAACTCAATTGAGGCTTTCCTGATCAACATTAGTGCTCAATCATACAAATGCTCTTACGGTTGAATGGGCATAACTTCCCACAGACATGAAAAGCGCTTGTGAAAAGCACTCTTAAAAGAGTTTCACTTGCCCCCTGACTAATGAAGGGTTTACCATATGAACAATTTGAGTTACAAACCATTTTTGAACAAACAAAATTTTAGTTACAAAGCAAAATATTCCCGTGAGCGACAGAGTAAATAAATTATTATTGATGTTTAATTTGTATAACTGTATACAAGTCTATGTATTGACAAATTGTCAGTGACAATTTAACTATTTTCGATATACAGTGGAAAATGTTCTCACATGCAAGTGCAGGGGTGGGCAAGCTTTTTGGCTGAAGGGTCCCAGTGGGTTTTAAAAGCTGACCAGCGGGCCGGTGAACACGGGATTGGTTGGAACTAACATAAATTACATGTGAAACTCATGTGGTGCCTGGCTAGAGTCAGCACATGATTTTTCTTTAATACAAATGCATATATGGTTTGAATCCGGCTTCAGGTGAAATTTAAGTAAAGCAAGCAGGGTTGGCACTATTGTTTATGTGTGACTTTCGCCAACTAGAGGAATCATTTGAAAAATGGTAAAATTAATTTTATAAATACTCAGCGGGCCGTATGTGGCCCACAGGCCATAGGTTGCCGCCCTAGTGCATTGTGCCTCCTCATTCCATTGGTTTCATTTGCATGATGCTAACTGTGTTAGCTTAGTGTTTGAATGAACTGATATAGAAGAAAACATGCTATTTCAATCCTCTCTCCTTAGTCAAGTGACTTAAGTGACTTAAGAACCCTTCGAAACAAACCTAATTTCTAAGTCAATGGTCGACTCCCACCACTGCCCAAGCTCATGGTCAGGTGTCTAAATAAATTTGGCCCTATAGTGAATGATAAGATATAATTTATTTGTTGTACTGTATAATGAATGATAAATATAATATAGAATGGTTATAACAGCAGACAGGAATGTCTCACATACTTCCTTAACTTTTGGCGTGATGTTGTTTCTTTGCATGTGGCGGAAGAGTGCAGTCATGGTGGCCATGCATTCATGCTGGTTCAGGTCATCCATCTCCAACTCAACAGCCTCATCAGAAGACAGATCATCCATGTGCTCCTTATAGAAAACAGCTTTTAAATATAAATAACTGTCTTGTGCATCCTGCAGAAACCATATTTGAAACTCTAGTTTATCTCACCCTTGTCCTACTGCTGCCTCGATGAACTGCCGGATTCTGGGAGTTGTAGGAAAAGCTTTGGACCCCAGTAGAGAAGTCAAACTGACTCATCTCCTCACTGAGACTACTGTCAGCCATGTAGGACTGAGAAGAGAGGTATAGTGGTGCATCTAACAACAAGATGGGGTAAAAAACATTACCTAAATTAGGTTTGTGCTAAAGATTGATGTAAAAGATGCAAAAGATTCCCCCCAAAAATTGTTCTAATACTACATAAATACAACACATTTTAATTTTTAAAATCTAGAATATTTGCTGAATATGGCCTGACCTAGAATCAGTTATGGTATGCATTCCAAGATACCATGTAGGTACAGTGGTAGCCTAGTGGACAGATCTTTAGGCTACCAACAAGAAATTGGCGGTTCAAATCCAGGCTCTGCTATGCAGCCACTGTTGGGTCCTTGAGCAAGTCCCTTAACCCTGTCTGCTATAGGGGAACTGTACAATGGCTGACCCCATGCTCTGATGCGGGGTTCCAAAACAAGCTGGGATATGTGAAGAAAGATTTCATTGTACGGTATCTGTATAAGTGTAACGACAAACAAAGGTATTCTATTCGATTTTATTCAAATGGTAATTTTATTACTGAAATATTTGAGAATAATTTCTGTATTACCTTAGGCGAGGGTATCTTTTAATGTTTAGGTTTTTTATTTAGGCCATTCAGTCAGGAAACGGTTGATTGGTGTCTGACAGTCTTCACATAGGATGTTGGGTGTTTGGAATGGCTTTTTTTTACAATTTTCTTTTTATGTGATACATAAAGATTTGTTCCTCAAGTAGAAATTCATTCAAAACTTTATTTCTGTTGTGCAACCCTGCCATATGTAGACTAATTTAAAAGGTTAGACAGATCTGTGTCCCAATCTGTAGCCTGTAACATGCAAGAATTTTGTACAATCGATTCCAGATACTTGGTTTCCATCTCTGTCTCACACGGTATCTGTAAGGGGCTTTAAAGCTTTTAATCTAACAAACTACAGGACTCTCAACCAATCAGCAAAGGTCGTAATTGTCCCGCAACAAGCACGATTGTTTTTGCCACTGTCCCTCCACCTACAGCCAACCATGTGTCTGTGTGGGCACCCACCTGGCTGATAGCAAAGATTTAGATTAGTTGATAACATGAATACTGAAAAAGGTCTCACCTCTGTTTTCTTCACTCACTTCCTTTCTAATCATTACATATTTCTTCTTTCTTTCAATGGGGACCTGTAAAAACAAATGAGGTCAAACAGCACTACTAGCATAAGCAACACTTTATAAAACAAACAAAAATAAATGGGTACATGGGAACAGTACTTACATCAATCTCAATGGGGAAGTTGTACATCCTCTGTGTGTCAATGAGGTTGTCAAAAATTAACTGATTCTGGGGAGAAAAGGTGAGAAATTAAAACAAGGACATGCAGAATAACTGACCGATAATGCACCGACGCTCCCCATCCAATCTGAGGGAGCTTGAGAGGTTCTGCAAAGTAGAATGGGGAAAAACTGCCCAAAAATAGGTGAGTCAAGCTTGTAGCATCATACTCAAAAATAATTGAAACTGTAATTTATGCCAAAGGTGCTTCAACAAAATATTAAGCAAACACTGTGAATACGTATGTACATGTGTTTTTGTTTTATTTTTATAAATTAAGAGGTATTGTGTGTAGAATTTGAAGGAAAAAAATATTGTAATCCATTTTGGAATAAGGCTGTAACATAACAAAATGTGCAAAAAGTGAGGCGGCTGGATACTTTCCGGATGCACTGTATGTAAGTGCGTTCTCACCTTTTCTGGTTTCTCAGTAAAGAGAAATCCCTGGTAAAACTTCGTCTCGTTAAAGCAGCAGCTTATGAGTGCAACGGCACAGTTATATGCTGCACAGTGGTACTGCCTCCTTAACTCCAGCAGAGCTGTCTCTCCTGCCATGTTCTCAGTAAAAGCCTCGAAACAAGACCTACAGCACATGAAAAAGAATTGTCATATTTTCCATGGATTTTCCTCTTTTAACTCCAAATCCGGTCAATTTCAGTTCCCAAATCCACTGACATTGCAAAACCCCTGAGCTTTACATCCAATTAAAAAAATATTTAGCTGTGAATCACTAAAATAATATTTAGTTGAATAACCAATTTTTTTAGAACTGCTTTACATCTGTGTTACATAGAGTCAACCAACTTCTGGTACCTGTCAACTGGTATTCCAGCCCAGGATGCTTTGACTACATCCCACAATTCATTTGCATTTCTTGGTTTTGCCTCAGAAACGGCATCTTTGATGTCCCCCCACAAGTTTTCTATCGGATTAAGGTCTGGGGATTGGGCTGGCCACTCCATAACCTCAATTTTGTTGGACTTGAACCAAGATTTTGCTCATGTACTGGTGTGTTTAGGGTCGTTGTCTGGTTGAAACCCCCATTTCAAGGGCATTTCCTCTTCAGCGTGAGGCAACATAAACTGTTTGAGTATTCAAGTATATGCAAACTGGTCCATGAACCCTGGTATGCGGTAAATAGGCCCGGCACTATAGTAAGAGAAACACACCCATATCATGATGTTTGCACCACCATGTGTCTTCGGAGTGTACTGTGGCTTGAATTCAGAGTTTGTGGGGCGTCTGACAAACTGTCTGCGGCCCTTGGACCCAAAAAGAACAATTTTACTTTCATCAGTCCACAATATGTTTCTCCATTTCTCTTTAGCCCAGTTGATGTGTTCTTTGGCAAATTGTATCCGCTTCAGTACATGTGTTTTTTTTTTTTTTAACAGTGGGACTTTGCGGGGACTTCTTGCTAATGGATTAGCTACACATGGGCTACTTCTCACGAGTAACTGTTACTGTACTCACAGGTAACTTGAGAATGTCTTTGATCATCCTTGAGCTGATCATTGGCTGAGCCTTTGCCATTCTGGCTATTCTTCAATCTATTCGAATGGTAGTCTTGCATTTTCTTCCACGTCTCACTGGATTTGTTCTCCATTTTAAAGCATTGTAGATCCTTTTTGCTGAACAGCCTATTATTGTCTGCACTTCTTTATAAGTTTTACCCTCTCCAATCAACTTTTTAATCAAAGTTCGCTGTTCTTCTGAACAATCTCTCCAACGACCCATATTTCTCAAACTTTCAAGGAGAAATGCATGTACAGCATGAGCTGGCTTTACCCTTAAATAAGGGCCCC
>JAYDZG010000036.1:6211409-6224151 GCA_034509265.1 Microcambeva bendego
ATACTTATTTGCAGCAGTAACACACAAATAAATTATTTAAAAAAAATCTTACATTGTGATTTCCGGATTTTTTTTTTTTGATTATGTTTCTCACAGTGGACATGCTCCTCCGATGAAAAATTCAGACCCCTCCATGATTTCTAAGTGGGAGAACTTCACAGGGTGTTCAGATACTTATTTTCCTCACTGTATATGCCAATTCAAATCTTATTTACTTTGTTCTTAATGGCTACTTACACTATTTTTCTGAGTGGTACTAACCATTAAAACACTTCTCATTGAGTCAGGGCTCGCTTCTGTGGTTCGTGCTTACGTTCCCCTTCAGAGGGTATTCTGAAGGATTCGGTCATGTAAGTCTATTAGCAAATTGACAGGAAATCTGACCATTTATACGTAAGATTTTATCTGGGAGAGATTTTCTCTGGGCCCAGAACTGTCTGTACCTTCTCAGCATTCTAAAGCAGGTGGTACACACAACTCATTTCTTATTCATAAAACTAAATAAGGACACTGTCTTTGCACTTGCCAGTTTAGTTAACTAGCTAATTTCGAATGGCAGCTGCAAATTAGAAATATTGTAGCGTATCTAATTTAAAAGCATTTGTCAAGGCTACCTTTCAATTATAAAATCACAATTATTAAATGAGCTCTGCCAACTCAACCTACAAAAAAAACTTATGTACATACTTTCTGTCCATACTTTATGTTATTTACTGTTATGATAGAATAGAAATAAAGAATAATTTTATTCTGAAACCATGTGACTTACTGAAACTGAAATTTATTAATTGTATATAGTATAGGACAGTAAAATGGTATTTAGATTATAATTAGTACAAGATCATTATCTGCCATTGTTATTTTGCAAAAGTAAAGAAACGGAAAAAAATCTTACTTACTTGAGCAGACTTTTGGACAGTTCGTTTCCCTCACCCTTGGCTGGTCCACAAAAGGCCTGGTTAATGGCTGAATCTTTTGAGTAAACCTCCTCTTTTGGCAGGCGAGAATAAAGCAACTCCAGCAGCCTACAGCAACCAATCTTCATGATGATTTGAGATTCGAAAGTAGATTCAACAGACTGGACAAAACAAACACATATCGTGACTGAATTTCACACCCGCTGATTCATTTATAAACCAGTGGATTAGCAAAAAACAATGCTATTTTACAATACACCTACTTTAGTGAAGCGGGCCTGAAGGCTAGTCATGATGTTAGCCACGTTGGTGATAAAAAACTGAGTCAGAGATTTAGCACTACAATGAGTGGCCAGTGGGATGAGCACTCTATCCAGCACACCCATGAGCATGAAGTTCATAGGGACATCTTTGGATAGGAACATTTCATAAATGGTGCCAAGGAGGAGAACTTGACTTTCACAGCTTGACCTGTTAGAAAAGAAATACAGATTTGAATACTACACACACACACACACAGAGAATGACAACATGTGTTTACTTACAGTCGCATGATTCTCTGGAAGCAGGTCTGAAAGAGGTCTTCCATGATGTGCTTTTTGTCCCGACATAAAACTTTAGCCATAAGCTTTAAAAGTAGGGGGCTCTGAGATAACTCCAGTGCATCTAAGAACTTAATACAAAATAAACAATAGGGGAGTTTACATAAAATGCTTTTGTTTCTTCATATTATACGCAATTTGTAACTTTATTCACTCAAAAAAAATGTAATTGGAAACTTTTTGAACTAAATATAAGAATCTATGGTTACTTCATTTGAATCTTTAATCATACACATTATATTTTGGAAATATAATGGATTTAAAACAGAGGACAAAAAGTGTTGCAGTTTTGCGGGTGAACTTTTTCTCCATTCTTGTTTCAGCTGCTCAACATTTGGTTGTTGCCATGGTCCAATTCTTTACCATACACTTTCCAAAGGAGAGCTGGACTTAACAGAAGGGCAGTGATCTAATCATTGCTTAAAGAAAATTACTTTTATTTAGTATGCAAAGTGTTTTAGTAAATTGGCTTAATCATGCTGTACAATACCCAGCAAAGTGTACATTTACTTCATAAGTGATTGATTTTCTTTAACCCCTTATCCTAATTAGGGTTGGGGAGTGGTGCTGGAGTTTATCCCAGATCTTCAATGAGCGCAGGGCACATGGTAACACCCTGAATGGGGCACCAGTCCATCGCAGGTACCATCAGGACAATTCAGTGTCTCCAATCAACCTGGTAGCATGTCTTTGGACTGTGGGAGGAAACCGGAGTACCTGGAGGAAACCCACAAGGACACAGGGAGAACATGCAAACTCCACACAGAAAGGACTGAGATCGCCCCATCTGGGAATCGAACCCAGGACCTTCTCGCTGTGAGGTGACAGTTCTACCCACTAAGCCACAGTGCCTCCCCGTGATTGACATTATGTACCAGTTAAATTATTGAGAGAGAAATAAAGTGTCTACATACTAGTGATTATTAAGTGTTGTCTATGTTTGTAGCCCTTTACCTTATGAATGCAGTCCATGTAATTATTGTGCTGAAGCGATCCACGAGGAAACTCATCTGATTGCATTGGAAAATTATTGGCCACTAAGGCCTCTAGAGCCTTTTTAAGTTCCTCCAAGGGCCCCGTGGGTAATGTAGTAAAAAAGGGCAGCATGATCAAAGCCTGGTTCTGTGGAACAATAAAAAAGATGCTTTGACTAATAAGTATGAGACATTTGCAAGTATTAAGTTGTAATTACATTTTAAATATGAAGAGTCACAAAGACACCAATCAACAGACTACCTTTAGATTTAGAGGCAGAACCGTATCTGTGATGAGAGTAATGAAGGTAGCAAAAACTGAGGTGAACGCAGGATGACCAGTATTGGTGCTAACAGAAGAATCAATCTGTTTAAAATATGAAAACAAGTCAAAGTCCACCATGTTCCTTCCTGAGTGCCATTTTTGTTCATACATTACTCACAAAAAGTTAGGGATATTTGGATATCTGTGAAAATGTAAAAGGTTCACACTACAGTGATGTAGTGAAAAGCCAACAACAGTGGTGGGTATGTCTCAATAACTTGTCATGTGCCCTTGAGCATCAAAAACAGCTCGACAACGGCGTCTCACGCTGTTCACAAGTCGACTTATCGCATGGCATGGCATCCCACTCTTCTTGAAGGGCGACCCACAGGTCATTGAGGTTCTGAGAGAGAACAGCAAGTTGCGCTGTACTAAACATTGAACAGTTGGACATGTGCATTCAAAAGTTAAGAAAAGGTCATCTGTAAAGGTTAGCATTCATTTTAGGATTATCCTGAGATTTCCACACAAAGCCAAATATCCCTATTTTTTTGTGAGTAATGTCTATGCTCAAAGGTGCATGAATGTGTATACCTGTAGAACCTTTGAAAGCAATGTAAGGATTGAGGTTTTGCTCTCCGATGAGGCACCTTGGCTAGCCCACCATGGTTTCAGTAGATCCCATCCCTGTAGCACTTGTTCAGCCAGTTGTGAGCCTTGAGTCTTCCTTACCGAGCGCTCACGAAAACTGTGGTCCAGCATGCCGTTGAGAAGGATACTGACCTGAAAAAGAACATGCAATTACTCCAGGGCTTACATTAGCATTTATTTAGATATTTTAAAATTGCAGGAAGATGATTTTACACACTATTTCTAACTATAGGTCAAATGAAGGGCAAGCAGTAGCCTAGTCGTCAAGGTACCGGTCTGTAATCTGAAGTTCTGGTTCAAGGTTGCTGCTGTTGGGTCCTTGAGGAAGGCCCTTAACCCTCAATTTCTCAGACTGTATACTGTAACTGTGCTGAAAGTCCAATTGGATAAAAGCCTCTGCTAAATGCCAAAAATGATGCTTGCTTATTCATTTAGGATTTTAATGTCGTGTTTTTTTTACACTTTGGTTACATTAATGACGGGAAACAATTAGTCATTACACAAGTTTAATGAGTACACAGGGTATATTGAGTCGTTGACAATTTTGTATCTACAATTCAACGTTTCTTATAATTTAATTAAAATACCTAAGGGCAACATTCCAAAACCTCCATACACTCGCCCCTGACAAGTAGGTTGTTCCAAGTCCTAGATGTCTTCAAATACTCACAAGTAAGATACACGTAAATAGTATTATTTTAAGAGAAGAACAAGGTGAGAGTCTGATGCTTATTGCCTTATAATATAAAGTTCGGGCATACACAGAGGGAGATGTTTTTTAACACAAGTAAGGGGTAATGTAAGGAGGTTATGCGTGTGTTGTGAGAATTGCCCACCCATGCTTACCATGTAGGGGTTTTTGTTGACCGCATCAAGTAGCAGAGGCACAGAGGACACCAAGTGGCACAGAAGCTCAGCATTAACTGTGTTCTGGAAGAGGCTGTAGAAATATTCTCCATGGGAAAAGCTTAGAAAGTGCGGGTTCAGGCTGCCTGACAGAGGAACTGACAGAGTGACTGAATTGAGCAGCAGATCCACCAAATGTTCAGTCTGTGTGGGGAGACAGAAATAAATCTCTTAAATCTATAAGTTTGTTAATGCGAACAATCTAAATCTGGTTCTGGTTGTATGAGTGACCAGTCAGCTTCGTTCTTCATAAATGTTCATCAAGCTATATAGAGGCATTATTTCACTCTCCTTTTTATTTACCTGGTCCCCCAGAGAGAAAGCCAGCTGCACTAAACCGTTAGCCAACTTCCTGCTACTGATATCCATGGAGGGGAGGGACTTCCTGTTCCCTCCAGGTGCAATGCCTCTGTACACTGCTATGAGAAGATTTAAACCTAGATTGCTTATGGAAGCTGAATCCTAAACAAACACAAACCAAAAAATCCCATTTATCATTTGAACAATGCAAATTAAATATTATCCAAGTGAACGCAGCATACCTGGTTGTGCAGGATGGAGCTCAGAAGCCCACTTTGGTGAAGCTGTTTAAAAGCTGAGAGTAAAAGTTCCAGGCTGGCATGCTTATCCTGAGTGTCTGGATCATACAGATCCACCGCACAAAGCTCCTCCACACTTAAAATAAAAAAGAAAGCAATACTTAAATCCTGTTCAGATTTTTAAATATTTAAAGGTTAAAAAAGAACATATTCAGACCTCTTGTTTTAGCACAGTTTACTATATTAAGGATGCAATAGATATACTGGTAAATTTACCCTTTAATCTATACTCAACCAAATGACATGACAAACTTTTTTGAAGAAGAAATTGCAATTCCTTCTTTACAAAAATATTCAGGCCCTTGCTTCAGACCATTTTGTAGAAGCATATATGGCAGCTAAATTCCAGCTAAACCCCTTTTTTTATTTGAGAATGCCACCATTAAGTCATTAGAATCAGGGACATTCTGTGACTTTTATCAAAGTCAATTCACAGTTAAGCAAAGTACATCAGAAAAACCAAAACTCTGCATGGTCAGAAATAATACAAGAACCCCCAAAGCTCCAAAACTGCCACTGTAATGATCTGCTTTATCCTGATAGAGGTTACTGAGTGTCTGGTTCCATAGGAAAACTCCAAATGCAAGGCAAGAATACCCTAAATAGGGCAGCAATCATGTTTATGTATATACCAGCTGATACCAGTGCTGCAAAAAATGGAACCTACAGCAGAATAATAACTCTGAAAATAATGGCATTCATTTACTAAACATTGAGTGTTGTAAATAATATTGAATTCTGTATAAAGATAGTTTGCTGTGTGAACTGGTTATAATTACAAATATTAATATTACAATAAAACGACTTAACATCTGACTGGAAATCTTTATCATTTCAAGCAGTACTTCAATAGGCTAACATAATATTTCAATATACTAAAACTGATAAAATTCTATAAACAGACCATTGTGCACTTATCTTCTTCCTGATGCTCTCTTCCAGAGCTGTCCTATAAGGTGTTGATGCCACAGCCTTCAGCAGTGGTACACACACCTCTGGCAGGTGAGTCATCACCTCCAAATCAGCCATGTTGAACCCAACAGAAGATGGTTCACACACTGTCTTAGCGACCAACGTGAAGAAGGCGGCACTAAAAAGATCCCGTTCCAGCAGCTGAAACAGCAGAATTTCAAAGTTCACATGGTCCATAAGAAAATAAATATAAACTCCTTCAACTTTGTACTTAAATTACAGATGATACATAGTGATAAAGTGGAATCAGAGTCTAAAAGTCCAGACCACAAACACTGGGTCTAGAATCTTACATTTATTTCCAACAGCTGGAGAACACCTAAAGCAGCACTTTTGTACAAATCAAACAAGTGCAGTACTTCAACATTTAATTTTAAAAAATAAAATGCAACAGCAATAATGAAATAAAAAACTCAAGATCACGATGGTGTTCTATTAGCACGTTGCACTCCCTGAGCACCACCTTTTATGTTTTTGTGCTTTACCATTGAAGAATTTTCTACAAATACAGTAAGCTGATTAACAAACATTTCATGTTTTCTGATTATGGTTTTGATTTGATGTATTAAGCACCGACCGTCCAGAGATCCTGCTGGCATTGGAGTAGAACCATGGTAGAGAACTCCAGCAGTCGTACAATGATGGTGCACTTGCTGTAGTTGTAGAGCTCTGTTTCCCGAGGGCTAAAGTGACACCAAGTTGAATCAGCTGCCTTAAAATAGGCCCTGGCTGCCTTTATGTCATCCAGTGCCAGTTCTGTCAAGAAGAAATGGATGGCTGGCAGGAAGCTGGACTTCTCACTGGAGTCTGTGAATTATATGGGCAGACAAAGCTCTGCAGTTATGCTAGTTATTGTTCAGTAGAAATGTGCATTAATGAAAAAAAATAAACTGAGCCAAAATGATCTGAACCCTGACATAATATGATGTCAAAACAGCCCTGACTTACCAAGGAATAAACTATGTGGCTGCAAAAAACATCTGCCCATCATGTGGTGGGCCATTCATCCATCCTAGTGATATCTACATCTGGGGTGAACAATGCACCAGATATTTATCTAGATTTATCAGTCCAATGTTGACAGTTTAATAAGGTATGCCCACTGTAGACCTTTACTTCTGGGCAGGAGTTTGTTAATACACTTTGACAGGCCTGCAAATACACAGTCCTTTACACAAAATGGTTTAATGCACTGTATTGGCCACTTAACAGCTAGTCTGCCCACATCTGATCCATTCAACACATGTACTGCAATCAGCGAACAGCGATCAGCACAACATGTAAATCATGGCTGACATGCATTTGTTCTGGAATAAAAATAAGCATAAATAATACCAGAGTTTCAGCAGTACTGTACCCTTGGGCTTTTGTCTACTTGAACTATGGAGTAAGGTTATGTTTGTTGTGGAAGCACTTCAGTAAGTTGCTCTGGATTTAACATTTAAATGCTCAAAAAATGCTTTTTTACAGGGTGTTCATAATGTCATGGCTAATCATTGTATTTTTATTCAACAAACCCAGAATTTTCCCAGGCTGAAGAAGACGTAGACCGGTGAAAGTGTTGTAGCAGTCGAGAGCAGCCAGCAGGAGATCCATCCATTGCAGTGTGGTTCGAACACTTAAGGGTGCGTCCACTTCTTTCAGAGTGGGTTGAGATAGCAAACCTCCTCCTTCCAGACGAGTGATGACAAACTTCTGACCCTCATTTTTTATCTGGACCTCCAGCCACTTTGCAGCAGAAGCCTTACCTGGTGATAAGCAAAACAGGCATGAACCTAGTTAGTGGTGAAAAAAATTGCACATCATTGAGCTTCTGTAAACCCACACATGAACTTTATTATGAGGGATCTTCAAAAAGTTTCCACACTTTTCTATTTTTGCTGAAAGCTGTAAGAAAGAGAGGGATAGTAACCAGTCATTTACAAGCCAGAGTAAACCAGAGTTTACAAGGCGTGGATTTTTTAAAAGAATTTAAAGAATATTTTCTCTTCAAATTCCCCATACGTTCTGAGAAGCACTGTAATTGAATTGAACACTGTTTCTGCATATTTATTGTTTATTACCTGGTAGCAGTGGCACAAACTCATAGAAAAGCTCAAGGCACTTGTGCCTACATTCAGTCTGTGGACGTCCACACTGGGTCAGCAGCCACATAACCACATCACACAGAGACGGCGGCTTATCTGGAGGAAAACCCCTATGAACCACATACAAACAACATTATTACATAAACATCTGCTGGGCAAGCATCACTAAGTAGAGGACGAGATATATTAGAATTTGCAAATTAAAATATACTTAATACTTTTTTATAAGGAATAGCTCAAAAAATATAGACACTATGCATATTATTATGAATCTTATTATTCATGGTAAGTACGAACAAATCCTAGCACCTATCTGTTGACTGAAAAGGGAATCGCACGCAGGAAACAACATGCCGAACGCCAGACAGGCAGAAATTTCACACAAATAAGAGCAAACAAGCTTTTATGGAAGTGACTTAAATTTATAAATTAAAGATGCTAGGCGATAAAATGCACAAATCAGTCTTAGATGGTCCCCTCAAGCAGCTGTGGAATGCACTTGAGTCAGCATGTCTCCAGATACATATGATAACCCACCAAGTACCTCATTGAGTTAATCCCTGCCTGTCTACCTGCTGTTTCTGCTTCACAGAGCAGTTACGCTGGATATTAGCTGGTGGTCATAATAATGGACTCGACATTGTATCTGTGAGGTTAAAAACCAACAAACCTAGGTATGCGTCTCAGCTTGGAATTCAGATTGAGAGAGTCTGTTTTATGTATGATTATCCTTTTAAGATGATCCAAAGCGCTGCAGCACTGCTGGACAGTTCCTGTAAAGATCATATTTGTGTAAAAGGCCATTTTTAATCAAACCGAATGGAACAACTGTATGGAAGGAAAACCATAATTATCTCACCCAGCGACTTTTCATCTGAGTGTGCTAAAGACAAGCTCTCCACAAACACCACAAGCACCTCAAATACAAACTGCTGCACAAGAGAGTTCTCCTCTCTGAAATAAAGTTTCAAGCAAAGATACGCCATAATGTACAGTAACTTCAATTCATGAAGTATTGGTAACATTTTGATGTGTCAAGTATTGTCATTTATTTGGTATATGCATACCTACTCTCTTATACTACTCTCTTATGCGTACAATAAACCTGCCTACTATACTTATTACTGCTCTACTAAATACCTCAATTTACCATGTACAACATAACCTGTCTCTCTGTTGCTATGTGCAATATTACTATATCACTATTTATCTACTGATAACCTATGTGCAATATCACTGGTCTCTGCTTACCATAACACACACACACACTGTGAAATTTATTCAATTTTAAGTATTAGTCAGTATTTTTTATATTCTCTTGTATTTTTTGTATGTATAGATTTTTATATATTGTTTATATATTTCCCTGACACTCTTCTGTCCTCTGCACTGCTGTAACATGCAAATTTCCCCACTGTGGGATTAATAAAGGAATATCTTATCTTGCCTGAAGTGCCGATAGATGTTGTTAAAGGCGAGTGCAGCTCCCAGTCTCTTAAACACATTGGGATGCAAAGCCAGACTGTAGATGCGTTTGAACAAGGACTTGATGTTAGTTGGGCTTTTCTCTTGCTGTTTTGGGGTGGTCTGTTTAATTGACCATTTCACAAACTCCTGGATGCAGCGGCCACTAAAATCTCTTAAGGTGCTGTCCAGCGGGTCCACCACTCCATCCTGGATTCCAAATTGTCATATATGAGTCAAACAGTGTTCTTTATGGTACCTTAATAACATTTGAAATGTGTTTCTTCTGTTTGTGGAAGAGATCCCAAAGGATGAACAGAAGACTACACAACCATAATAAAGAACATGTACAGAAAAAAGTATAAACCCCTCACCACACAGATAATAATAAAAAACTGGCCACAAGGTTGTAACAAGGTATGACTGGCGCCCTGTCCAGGGTGTTACCATGTACCTTGAGGCCGTTGAAGACCAGTAAGGGGTTTAAGAAAATTATTGATGATGATATTTATTTTTTAATTTATAGGTACTATACATTACACATTTAATTAAGCCAGGCAGATTATTTCAAATGAGTCAGGCAGCATTCGACAGCAAAATAGCAAGTTTTTGGGATGAGATGCCCCCAGCTCATATCAGGTGTTCATGCAATTTGGGCCATTTAGTGTAGATGGACCAGGAAAGTAATGCTATTTATTTAGTCACCATCTGATTACACCAAATATATTAAAAGAAACAATTATTACATTTACCAGAATGGCTTCTAGCACTGCTACTGTGTCCTGACTCTCAAACTTTTTGTTGTTGGTGAACCAGTGGATCAGTTGCATCACTAGTGGCTCAAACAGTTGCCTTGTAACCTGGAAATATGCACAAAATGCACAAAAGAAATTAGTCCAATTACCTTCACGTCTACTCTTAATCACAGATAAGAAGCTTAGAGACCTGATCAACATCACAGGCTAAACGTAATAGCACAGGAAAAACACGTTTGTGCAAATTGTACATGGGTGGGGTAGACTTCTCGCCCTCTGCCATTTGAGCTCCCCTTCCCACCATATATACCACCAGACTGTGAAGAAGCTCACATGCCGCCACCTAGTTCCACAAAGGAAAAGCAGATATGTGTCAAGGATAATGCTAACTATAACAAATATACAAGACTCTTTTATAAAATTGCAATCAAATTACGTCTCAGTACATTCATACTTTAGTTTGCCTGTCACTGGAGGAGAGAGCAAGCTCTGTGATTCGTGGCAGAAATGGGTCCAGGTAGATTACAGGCTTGATGTCTTTGAATGGCACAGCAAAACTCAGTCTTTTTTCACTGTCCCACGCAACAAAACGCCTCAACATGTCCTCTGTAGAAATAGCTGTGACAAAACAATTTGTAATGATAATGATATAATAATCTATAATCTATACTGGGAATGAATTCAAGCAAGAATAACTATACTGCAGATCACCTGTTACAAGGTTCCTGTTCAGCTGTCCTCCAAGGTGGCCTAAGAGGCGCACCACACGCCGTCGCACTACAGCAATGGCAGAATCGTCCCCCTAACAATGATTATCGATTTAATTTCATTTCCAACCCATTTTTCACATGGTCTGTCCCCAAATCCCAAAACTGTTAAGCTTTATTCCACTTAAATATATTCTTCAGACACCCAACAACATACAGTCTAACCCAAATGTGCAAATTGGCGTCTCTTAGACTAACTTTTATACTGTTTTTCATACATTACAAATTTACCATAGGCAGATGTTTGGACTTTTTCAAGAGCCTCATCATTACTTTGCCATATCCTTTTTCAGTGCCGGATGACACAAAAGTCACACTCATGCTGCCATCATTCTTATCTGCCACCAAGAAAAAAGAAATATTTGTAAGAATTAAATAAAAAAAAAACTTTACCCCCTCCCTCTCTCCAAAAATCAATGTAATGTTACAATGTCCTTGCGTACATAGTCATTTTACAATGGTGTCACTAGTGTGTGGGATAGCCAAGTGTGTGACTAAGCATCCGATGTGTCGCAAATTGTAGATTTCTTTCTGGATATTTTCCTCTCTTTGTCTTTACATCTTAAACTATCCAATTTACAATTGTCACAACCCCCAATCGAATAAAAGAAAGACGAATCGAAAGATAAAAAATGTGGCCACTTCTTATCACCGGCAAGTGCTGGCTTCTTACAGATCTGTATTGTGTAGGGTCAGGTGCCTGCGTTCAGGTGACTAGACCAGTTCCATATATTGCATATTGCACATATTGCACATTGGCCAGCTCAGTGGCTCTGCTGAAATCTTGGGCAGTGATGGTGATTCTAGCAAAGTAGAATACCTGCTACCCAAGTGCCTTTCAGAACACATTTCATTCTATTAGTTTAAAAATCATTAAAACAACTGAACCTACTAAAATGTAAGTTACCTTTAAATGTAAGTAACCTACAAATCATGAACACTACAATTATTTTAAACGAAGTAGCACATCGTCACCATTGGTGGTGGCTGTTTTGAGGTAGCCATCCAAGTGAGGCAGAATGTCCGCATAGTGTGGTTGAATGATGGAAAAGGGGATGTGGGAGGACCATGACTCCAGAGCATCCAGTGCTGCAGTGGCAAGAGGAGCGTGACTCAGACCCAACCGTAGAGCAGCCTGACAAACACATCATATAAAAGATTTAGTTATGTCTTATTGTAAAAAAAAAATCATTTAATATATGCATTCGATAAATAAACACAAACCAGTCTTTTCTTTTCTTACTACTGTGAAATGTAAAGCGGTGCTGCTCAGACAAAAGTAAAACAAATACATACAAAACAACAGACAGGGTACCAAAACTGTGTAGAACATGCTAACCTAGAATCATGTCACTAAATCATGTTCAAAATGATAAACGGTATATTTAGATACAACCTGTAGTGCTGGGATGTACGCTTTGATGTCCAGAGCCACCATATCAGGATGGAGAGACAGCACAAAAGTCAGACATGCAGCCAGGAGCTCATCCTTATACTGCTTAATACGGACACAGACCTGTAAAGATAGTTGCTCATGTAATAATCCTCAATGTCTTCAACAGTCAGAGCAATCAAAACAAAAGCAATTTGTGTCACACTTCTTGAAATTATTTGACAGCTGCTGCTGTATATGTAAGGAACTGTATATGAGTTACTTACATATACAGCAGCAGCTGTCAAATAATTTCAAGAAGTGTGACACAAATTGCTTTTGTTTTGATAATGATCAAAGTAACTTCACCTCCTTGCCGAACTTTGAAACAAGTGCAAAACAAGCAATTCC
>JAYDZG010000036.1:6292760-6307864 GCA_034509265.1 Microcambeva bendego
GGTGAATAAGTGTGACTTTTCATGGAAAACACAAAATTGTTTGGGTGACCCCAAACTTTTGAACGGTAGTGTATATATATTAGAATATCTGTCTGTGTGTAATGAATGAATATAATATAAGTTGTGAATGGAATTTTATATATATAATATATACATAAATTTGTGGAAATAAAAACTGAAAATTGGCATGTGCATATGTATTCACTCCTTTGTTATGAAGCTCTAAAAAGTTATTGTATGACCAATTACATCAGAAGTCACATTCTTAGTGAAATGAAGTCCACCTGGGTGCAATCTAAGTGTCACATGATCTGCCAGGATATACACACCTTTTTCTGAAAGGCCCCAGAGGCTGCAACAACATTAAGCAAGAGGCACCACTAACCAGTCAACACCACGAAGACCAAGGATATCTCCAAACAAGTCAGGGACAAAGTTGTAGACATTTATATATACATTAGAATATCTAATATACATAAAATTAGAATATAATGAAAAAATGTAAATTTTCCAAAGTAAATTTTGCTTTTCCTTAAAATCAAGGTCCCAAGGTCTGAAGGAAGAGAGGAGAGGCACATAATCCATGTTACTTGAAATCCAGTGTAATGATTCCACAGTCAGTGATGGTTTGGGGTGCCATGTTATCTGCTAGTGTTGGTCCGTTGTGTTTTCTGAGGTCCAAGGTCAATGCAGTCATCTACCAGGAAGTTTTAGAGCACTTCATGCTTCCTGCTGCTGACCAACCTTATGGAGATGCAGATTTCATTTTCCAACAGGACTTGGCACCTGCACACAGTGCCAAAGCTACCAGTACCTCGTTTAAGGACCATGATATCCTGTTCTTAATTGACCAGCAAACTCACCTGACCTTAACCCCATAGAAAATCAGTGGGATATTGTGAATAGGAAGATGCGATACACCAGACCCGACAATTCAGAGGAGATGAAGGCCACTATCAGAGTACCCTGGGCTCTCATAACACCTGAGCAGTGCCACAGACTGATCGACTCCATGCCATGCAGCATTGCTGCAGTAATCCAGGCCAAAGCAGCCCCAACACCATTAAGCAAAAGGCACCGCTAACCAATCAACACCACGAAGACCAAGGAAATCTCCAAACAAGCCAGGGCTGGGTTATAAAAATATACAAATCTCTGATGATTTGGGAGACTCCCCAAATGTATGGAGGAAAGTACTCTGGTCAGATAAGACCAAAATTAAACTTTTCAGCCACCAAGGAAAACGCAATATCTGGCGCAAAACCAACATATCTCATCACCCCCAAAACACCATCTCCACAGTGAAACATGGGGGTGGCAGCCTCATGCTGTGGGGATGTTTTTCAGCACCAGGGACTAAGACACTGGTCCTAGTCGAGGGGAAGATGATGTCAGTGAGACTGGGACGGAGGTTCACCTTCCAATATGACAATGACCAAAAGCATACTGCTAAAGCATCACTCAGGTGTTTAAGAGGAAACGTGTAAATGTATTGGAATGGTTTAAGCCCAGACCTTAATCCAATTGAGAATCTGTTGTCAGACTTGAAGATCGCTGTTCACCAGTGGAAACCATCTAAATTGAAGGAACTGGAGGAGTTTTGCCTTGGGCAAAAATCCCAGTGGCAAGATGTGGCAAGCTCATAGAGACCAAAGCGAATAGCAGCTGTAATTGCCGCAAAAGGGGGCAACATACTGACTTTAGGGGGTGAATAGTTCTTTTTAAAATTTTGTCCTGTTTGTTGTCTGCTTCACAATAAAAAAGGAAAAAGTTGTAGGTATGTTCTGTAAATAAAATAATGCTAATCGAGTTTTGACCATGATAATCTATGCAGGGACGTAGGGCCCCATCCTTCTTGGCCACGAAGAAGAACCCCGCGCCGGCTGGAGAGGAAGAAGGACGGATAAACTCTAACTTGAGTGCCTCCTGGACGTAGTTCTCCATGGCAAGCCTCTCAGGCACTTTGCTCTTCTGCTCCTCTTCGCAGCCACTGCCAGGGGTGCCATGGAGTAATTAATCACGTTGTCGACCGGGCGATGGGGAGGCAACAGTTGAGCGCGGGATTTCCTAAATACCTCCCCCAAGTAGGGGGTACCCCAGCGAGGTTGCCCGGAGGTGATGGGTTCGACTGTGCCTGCGGGTTAAGGCTACCTGGGAGCAAGCCCGCCGTCTGGCAGGTCAGGCCCCAACTGATGATGGAGCCTGTCCGCCAGTCGACGTGGGGGTTGTGCTCTACCAGCCAGGGGTGGCCTAGGACGACCTTCAGGTTGGGCATGGTGGTGACCAGGAACAGTAATCATTCCTGGTGATTGCCAATGGTAATTGTGAGGAGAGGGAGAGGGAACGACCGTCCACGGCGACCACAGGGAGTGGGATGGACCACCTGATCAAGGGGATACCCAGATCACGGACCAGTTTGCGGTCAATAAAGTTGTTTGCCACCCCTGAGTCCATGAAGACCCGGCGGCTGTCGGCGTCAGTCTCCCACTCAACACAGGCGTCTAGGTAAAGGCCTCTTCTAGGGGCCGTCTCTCGGCCGCCTCCCGGTGCCCTAACCCGGGGGAGGCCCATTAGTTTAACGGATGTGAGATGGGTCGTGTTTTGGAGGCCACTCCAGCCCCGCTCAGCTGCATGGGCTCCTCCGGGGGTTCGGAGGGCGCTAATGATGGGCTGCGAGGCGAGTGATAGGGAACGAAATCCCCTGCCGCATACGGTGGCGAGCTCATACATGAGCCTCAAGGTGGGTGGTGTATCACGAGCAGCTCGTCCTTGAGGTCCTCACTGAGCCCACGCAGGAAGATGGTGTCTGGAATTCGACGGAGTATTCTGCAACCGAACGGTTGTCTTGTCACAGCTTGAGCAGCCGAGGCCCCGCCTCGCACCCCTATGGGTAGGTAAAACGTCTTGCGCAGCACTGTGATAAAGGCGGTGATGATGGCGCACTCAGGGGTATCTCGCTCCCACAAGGGGTGGACCATTCCAGGGCCTTCCCTGAGAGCAACGAGAGCACGAAAGCCACCTTGGAGTGCTTCAATGGGAACTGTGATGGCTGCGGTTCAAAAAACAGAGAGCACTGCAGCAGGAACCCCCGGCAGCGCTTGGTCTTCCCTGAGAACTGCTTGGGAGTGGGGATGGGGGCCTCAGCTGCCGTTGTGGGTGGTGATGAGGGTGGGGAACCTCTGTCCTAGCTGTTGATGCAGTCTGCCGCCACTATGTGGGTTAGCTCGGCGAAGAGCTTCGGCCAGAGGAGCAGTCTCTGCTGTGTTCATGGCTGGTCGCGCCTGTCTGTTATACGGGAGCTAGGCCGACACAAAGATGCAGAGAAAGTTTGCATTTAAATAAATAAAATAACACACACAAGGCTCAACAGAGCAATTCAAAACTAAAGCCGGGCCAAAAGGGCACCAGGGATCGCGACTTGCAACAAACGTAGATAGTTCACAGCCGGGTCTCGAACTGCAGTCACCGGCATGCTAAACCCCTCCCGTTCACTCGCGCCACCGGTACTGATGACGGAGATTGCATGGCAGCAGCGGTAATAGTAGCAAACTAAACAGAACGATGAAACAAAACAAATTAAATAAGCAAACCCTCCTCTTGTAGATCAGGACAGTGACACTGGCGTATAGGGGACGCCATCGATGTCCTGTGCTTCGTCCTTGTGGGCGATTAGGGAGAGGCCGCTGGCAGTGGCTGCGAAGAGGAGCAGAAGAGCAATACTGGCTGGATCGGTATACTGACCCTAACCAACTAAAATACCTCCAAGCCTCTGAGCTTGTACCATCTGACTCTGTCGGTGACGACGGAAACGCGAACGGAGATGAAAATGGAAATGCGAACGGAAACGCGAACGGAAACGCAAAGCATGAACTGTGTGGTTGGCAACACATGTGAAGGCGCGACAACGAACACCAGAAGCCCCAGCCCTTTTATCGGGGCATCCAGGTGAGCGCTGTTGCGACTAATGAGCTGGAAGTAGTACAAAAAGGGGCAGCGGAAGCGCTCGGTAACGATGACCGTAGATAGGAGCTGGCTCACGGCCCATGGCCGATGCCACACCCGATGCCACACCAATCCGTGGAGCCTACCCTAGGTGCAAGATGCTGTGGCCCCACTTGTGAACCACGACCAACAGACGGCGTCGAGTCAGGACTACATCTGCGTCTCGACCCGGTGACTGGTTCCGCGGGCGGAGCTGTAACAAAAATAAGAGGTTTTTGTTCTGTCTGTAATAAGCTTCTGTTCATTTGATATTAGACACATACTGGAATAGAGTGTGGTGTGTAATTACTGACAATGTAATACATTAGCAGCAACAATGAAAACCAAGAGATTATCTGGCAGATCACTTAAACAAGAGAAAGCAATTAGAATGGTAGACAGAGGATAGAGATTTGATCCCTTGGGCACAGCTTGATTAACAAGAGCAGAAGAAGGGTATTGGTGTTTAATTGTAAAATTACTGTCTATCTGGATCAAATAGTGTAAATAAAGCTGAAATTTGCCTGATATGCAGGAAAACAAGGATATACATCATTTCCAAAATAAACAACATATTTATGGTTGATATTTGGTTTTTTATTTGTTTGTATGGTTTGGTGAGGAATAGCTATACAGGGTCACAAAGACTCTTCACCAAATGGTTATACAGCCAAGTACAGTGACTGATAAGAATTACAAAAAAGAAGCAAGAAAGGAACTGGCTGATTTAAATAATGCAATTCTTGGAGACAATGTACTCTCAAACAAGTAAGCTAAAAGAAAAATAAATCTAAGACATGTGAACAGTACCCAACCTACACAATCTCATGCTAATCACTGAAGCCTCAACCCGATCAGCATTATTTCTCTTCTCTCTGCAGATGCCATCAATCAGCCAACAGAGGTCACAATACCATAATTTATGAGGATTCCCTATTCCTTGTATAGCCAAACACTGTTCCCAGCCGAATGGCAAAACTGAGATTTGATATGATGTTCCTGGAAATCATTCACAGTGCTTTAGTTTTTCCACATTTTATGTTACTGCCTTATTCCAAAATGAATTCCATTCATTATCCCCCTCAAAATTCTACACACAATATCTCATAACGACAAACTGAAAAAGACTGTTTGGAGTTTTTGTTTTTATAATTACATGTACATACGTATTCACAGCATTTGGTGGAGCCAAAGCAGGGGCTGAGGGGGCACTGGACCCCCCTGAAATCTGAATGGGCCCCCTAGATACCACTGCAGGTGATTGACATGTCACGGCACCGCATGTCTTGTTTAAAAGAGCCTTTTGCATTTTGTAATCGGTAAAACCTGTTGCCTGCTAGGTACCTCTTGTGCAGTAGTTGGCGCTATGTATAGCTCAGGAGATATATCTCAGCAGAGAGATGAACAGAAGCTAACTCGTCTACTCAATGGTGAAATACTCATTATGAGGTAAGTTTTGTTTAATGCTTCATTGTTTAACATCACTTTTATGTTTGGATAGGAGAACGTTTTTTGTAGTTTAACTTTGCTTCAATGTAATATGCCAGTTCAACCACAAGCACTAGTGTCAGCTTTCAACGCACACTCCACGTTAACATGCATTTCTCTCCAAGCATCGCTTTGAACTGGGCAAAATTTGCTGAGCTTTGTATCTGTGGCCTTTCTTTCTGTGTTTCTCCTATGATTTAAGAGGAATGAAACTAGCAAACTAACAACTCACAAAGCTTAGCGTATGTAGCTCTATGTTGCCTTATATGAAATGGCTTAAATGAAAATGTAATGTTAAGGTAACATGTCAACAAGCTGAAAAGTTTGAATATTCTTAATTACATGTACACTGGCCTAATTTCCCCGACTTAAATTTGTGTGACACACAGTAAGAGTGATTATGGAACTTGCTTTCTTACAATTGTGTAATTGTAAGTGATCTGAGACTGGTGTATTTTTTGCATAGGGTGAGTAGAAAATGAAAAGACAGGGGGAGATATATGATTTCTTTGTAAAGAGAAGCAAGTCAGGCATAGATCAGGCAAAGGCAGACCTCAGCCCTGGCATCAGCAGTCCTAACAGCTTCCACCCTGGGACTAGTCAGGGAAGACTAGTCAGGCCTTGTACCACACAGTGATACAGCTGGTCAGGATGCTCTTGATGGCCCCTCTGTAGAAGGTGCACATGATGGACAGACTTCCAGCAGTTCTTAGACTGTTGCATGATCCTCGACTCGAAAGAAGTCCAGCACACTTGATCTAGCTAGGGCTGTGGATCTAGTAGGTGCACTTAAACTTTCAAAGACTACAGGGAATTACTTTGGTGAACTATGGAAAGAGGTTGAGGAGCTTGCTCAGCAATGCAAAATCGGTGTACAAACACTGTATAAAATACATACACGAATCTGCTCAGGATTTCTTGACTCACTGGTGATGGGCACTGTAGGCAAGAGAAAGGGATGATGATGAGGGCCTCCGGTAAGCACTTTTCTATCAGGTGATTGACTCTCTCATAGCTGAACTGAAGAGGTGTTTTTCAAAGAAAAGTTGTGAGATTATGCAAAAGGTGCAGTCTCTGAACATAAAGAGTTCAACTTTCTTGAATGAAGAGCCTCTTTTTACCTTTGCACAGACCTACGCATCAGATTTAGGTGACCTCAAGCATGAGGTTCACTAAACCAAGTGGCTTTTAGATAGGAGAGTCAAGTGGATTAGACAGACCATCTATCTTGCTTGAATTTATTGTGTTTCTTGAACCTTACAAAGAGGTTTTCCATGGGTTATTCAGACTTTGTAAGATTGCTGTTGTCAAGGGCACTTCAGTCGTGACCTGTCGGCTCTGGAAATCAAACCGGCAACCTTCTGATCACAAGCACAGTTCTCTAACCACCAGACCACGGCTGCCTCCAAATAACCCCAAAGCATGATGCTGCCACCGCCATGCTTCACTGTAGGGATGGTATTGACAGGTGATGTGTGGTGCACGTTTACTTAAAGTCTAATCCACACCATTCATCCTGTCATCCAGCTAATAATATTCAATGAAACAGTTCTGTTTTCACCCGATCACTGTGCGTGTGTGTTGGATTCTGGGTTCCGAATGTGAGTTCTTAACAGACTACTCTGGCCAGCATGGAACCCTCCAACCCACACCCAGATCATCCCAGAACCCTCAAACTTCATCTGGGTTGACAATTAGACCACCACAAACATCTGCTTCAGTCACTTATTGAAGCCAACAGAAAGGTTATAGCCCAGCTGGGTGAAATTGTGCGCAGAATAACCTCACCCACCACCCATAGCCCAGTTACTCCACCTAACCCACATCTTGGCCCCAGTGTGTCTCAGCCGATTTTCCGATCTCCATCTCTGGCCCATTCGAGAGTCTCACGGTGCATCCCGAACCCTATCATGACCCTACGCTATTAGCCTCTGATTCCAGCAAGATCGCTTATGTCTGTCATTAACCCCCAAGGTCTGTACATTCGAGGAATTCCTACATCATTTTCGGGCCGTATTCGGGCCGTATTCAACCGCCCCAATCATGCTGACGATGCCGCTGCCCATCTTATGTTAAAGAGTTCGGGATGCACCTTGAGACCCTCGGATGGGCCAGAGACGGAGATCATGGAATCGGCTGAGACACACTGGGGCCAAGATGTGGGTTAGGTGGAGTAACTGGGCTATGGGCGGTGGGTGAGCTTTCTCTGCGCACGATTTCACCAAGTTGGCTATACCCGATCACAATTCGTGGCCAGGTCTGGAAATAATTCTGCAAGGCATCGAGGGACATGGTTAGCCTCACATCCGGCTTCCACCCTCAATCAAATGGGCAGTGTGAACGAGCCAACCAGGAGATAGAGAAACCAGTCCACTCTATGGTGCGTCATGGCGGATCGACATGCGTCATGGCCACCGTCCTTGCTCCCCTTTGACCCCTGTCAGCCAATCTGGTCGGCTGATAGGAACATTCCCCTCCACACCTGCATAGCAGCTGCCACAGACACAGTGCTACAGAATCAAATGCACCTGCACTTCCGAACATGAGTTCTTTACACCATCATCCCATAGCACTCATGGTTATTACCATCATGTGCTTAAAGAAACTCGTTATGAGACACATTAACACCTATGTAACGATGCTGTTCGAAGACTTAAGCTCGATACCATCGTTCCTTAGCATCTGATCAGAAAGCTGAGCATGCTGGGCCTGAACTCCTCTCTCTGCAACTGGATCCTGGACTTCCTAACTGGGAGACTTCAGTTTTGTCCAGATTGGCAAAAACACCTGCACCACCATACTGAGTACCAGGGCTGTAGTCTTAGTCCACTGCTGTTTACTATGCCTACTTATGACTGTACAGCAATACACAGCTCTAATTACATTTGCAGACACGATGGTGCTGGGACCTACCAGATAACGCAATAACAATGAGTCAGTGTACAGAGAGGAGGTACAACAGACTGGTGTGAACTCAACAACCTGTCTCTGAATGTTGACAAAACCAAAGAGATTCTCAGTGACTTCAGTAAAACACAGAGGAACCACTCCCTGGTGAACATCGATGGCTCTTCTGTTGAGATTGTCAAAATCCTTGGTGCTCACGTGGTGGAGAATCTCACTTGGACCCTCAACCTAGCACCATTGCCAAGAAAGATGAGCAGTGTCTCTACTTTAGGAGAAGACTGAGGAAAACTAACCTACCAACTCCCATCCTCACCATGTTCTACTGAAAAACATCAAGAGCATCCTGAGTAGTTGCATCACTGTCCGGTTCAGAAATTGCACTGTGTTCAGGCACTCCAGCGAATAGTAAGGACAGCTAAAATGTCCATTTTCAGCTCTCAGCACCGTGGAGGATTCATCTCAACCATCACAGGGACTTTTTACTCTCCTGCCGCCTGGAAGATGGTACCGCAGTATTTGGACCAACCAGATTTTGCAAAAGCTTCACACATACTTAAACACATACTTAAACTTATCATGGACTCAGATACACACATGAAGGATCCTGACACACAAACATATGGTTGGACCTGAGCACACTCACAACACACAAATACACAAAACTATTGTGTTTTACTGCTGTCTCTATTACTCTGCACAAATATCGCAAATCAGCACATTTTTGCAACCTGTAAATATTTGCATTTTTGCATCTCTATGCTGCTAATTGTATATCAGAATATATTTCTGCCTCATGTATCATTTACTCAGTGTACTGGCTGAAACGCATATCTAGTCTTGTCTCTCCTAATTACTTGTTTAGATTAGAAAGGTTTAGACTAGACATGTCTTTTAATATTTATTTTAGTTTGGTTATCTGTACTGCATATTGGATTATCCAGCACTTTTTGTTCTGAGTGTAGCACAGACTGCATATATATGTAGGCTCTACATGGCTACATAATTTATAATAAACAATATACTTTTTATTATAAATAATTTATAAATATTTAATAATTGTATCAATTCCTAAGCTGACACAATGAGGGATTCAAACATGCCTGAACACACTCTAGCCCCTTGGTGTTGCCAAGGTAACAGCCTACTTGTTTGTTGTCTTGGTAACACCTTATTTCAGGTAAAACCTACAACTATGTGTTAATAGTCATATAACATCCCTTCTCATCCCTCCTCAACTGTCAACAGCTGTTATATTTACCCTGCTGGTTTTAGCTACTACATTATTGGGTGTGTCTTCTACTACTCACTTCCTGTTTCTGCTTTGTACCCCTTGTTGTGGCTGTTGCTGCTGTATGTGTTGCTGTGAAGGTGCAGGACGTTTGCGGTTGGCCTCCATTGCCGGATTGGGGAGCCCAGGCCGCACAGATGGGTTTCCTCCAAATGGTGGTCCAGGAGGTCCCATCGGTGCCCCCTGATGGGGCATCCGGGCTCCAGATGGCATACCGGGACGCTGCAGAAAATAATAGATACTGTTATAGACCTTTTTTGTCAAAGTTAGGAAATGGTTACACAAAAACAGGTAGGTCTTTCAAGTACGGTGCAGTTTTTAAGTAGTTTCTTGCCGAAACACAGTTAGTAATATGACAAAAAGTTTAATTATCTGTTTTTTTTTTTGAAAATATTACTTGTAGAAGCTTGACAATGGAAGAAAACCAAAGCTCACACAGACATGAAACGCACACCGACACAAGAACAAGCAGACTCCACAAAAAAAGGCAACAGTGCTTTCCCCCAAACCATTATGCCATTTTAAGTAGTATTAACCAATCACATTATTTAGTATTATCATCTTCATTAAAGCTTTGCTCTACAAACACATGGACCCAGGAGTGACTAGGTTAGAATATACAAATTTCTGTATTTACAGGCAACATGAGGAACACGCTGACTTCTTGTAACACCCCAGTGGTACAAATAATTTGTTTTAACTCCCATTAAGAGCCAATAGAGGTTAGAAACACTGGACTTTTCTATGGAAGTAAATCTGTCATCAGATTTCGACATTTAAAAGCCTTTGAATTTCCAGCACTGAATTTTTTTGCATTTAAGTTTTGATTAAAAAAAGATTTTGGCTTACAATTAAACACATTGCATTTTTTCATGTTTGTTTTTCAATGTTGCCAAAATTCAAAGTCAAAAATTCAACACAGAAAATTAAAACGATATATTTTCGTTCCTTTAAAGACGGTTCTTAGTTCTTTATTCAGGCAGTGGAGGCGTGAATATTATATTAATATCACAATCACGCGCATTTTACTACCTCGTATTCTATGTAGGCCTAATTTTAACAAAACTCAAATGAATGTGACATTTTCAAAAATATTTGAAGGTTTCAGGATTTCTCTACATGGTAATAATCTGTCCAGTGTTTAGAATGCCTGTGTTCGTTTCTGCTTTAAATTATAAACGCCATGAAATAATCAGATTTAACATAAATGCTCATTTACTTCAAGTTCTCTCTCTCTGTAGGAGGGCAATACTGAAAGTGTTTAGGATCAGAATCTTGACGATAAGTGCCGATAAGAACTGAAAGTATAAAATACAAATATTTATTTTGTCTTACAGATGTGATTTGTTTGATTTTAAAGAGTTGGTCAATAGAATTGGATCGTTCGACACATAAGGACTGTTATGTGTTATTATGATCCTTTGGAATAAATAAAGTGAGGATCCAGATCTTAGATGGACGCTGAATCAACGTTAATTCGCGGTTAATTCTGTTGAATCAACGCTTACTCATTTTGCTATCTCGGTTATGATCCTATGTAACAAATAAATTGAGGACGCAGGGGTACTGAGCGTCTCCGAGTGCTTTCGGACGGGGGCGTGGCTCACCACACCTTAACTGTAACTACTGAATGATATGCTCTTTCACGTCCGAATCTCCAATAACCCCAGAGAAGTTGCTAGATTTTTCACTTGTCGCTTTTTTAGGAAAAAGTAGAGTGTTAGACTAAGTAGAGAGTTCACTAAACAGTAAATTTAGTGACAACATCGCTCAATTTAAAACACCGGTCACATGATCTCTGGTTCGATCTGGATCAATTGCTCATCCTGCGTGTGCCGGATGTTTAATCTGAATTTCTAACGTCGTATTTTGTCGTCTGGATTTATTTGCCTCAGAAAATATATCATTTTAATATTTTACGTTGAATTGAAAAATGAAAATGAATCGATGTAAAATGTAATGCATTTAATTGTAAGGCAAAAAATATCAAAATGTAAATTTCAATGCAAAAAAATTCAGTGCTGGAAATTCAAGGCTTTTAATTGTCGGAATCTGTTGGCACAGATTTACTTTCAGACAATACATGTACTGAAAGAAGCTGCATTATGATGGCACTTAAACATGGTGAATAAATAAAAAAAATCAGTTCTTATTCCACAAACCTGCTAACCCTACCCTCATTTTGTATTTGTATAAGGGACCATGCAGCAACTGCTAACACCATCCATCTCAATATTCCACAAACTCATGCAAATAAAATAAACCAGCCCATCTGTAAAACAAAGGAAGCTGTGTTCAGCAGTGCCGCTGAACCATTAAAGAGTGAATAACTCGACAATGTAGAAAAAGGCCCTAACACCCTTCCACCTGTGTCCCGTCACTCTACTAAGGAACAGCTGGTGTGTGTATTGTATTGTGTATGTGTGTATTAGTAAATGTTTGTTAAAGAGTCGACATCTGAGAGGATATTGGACACTTAAACCATGTCATTGATTTTGCAGTATGAAAGTTGCAGTGTTCACTGAGAGAGCATGTCAAAGCAGTTTAATCTTTGATGATATTATTGGAAATTCTGTTTGAATTCAGTTCTTGGAATGAATAAATTTTATATTACACAACAATAAACTGTCATGAACAGAACCACTTATCTAAGAAACATATTTCACTTATGGATGTCTTCCAAATTACATAGCACAGTACCAAATAATATGGCAAATCGGTAAATGAAACAATGCATTTTTCAAACAGACATTTTTCACTGAAACGTGTCTGAAACGTAGGGTACTCAGGGCACCACAATAAATTGGGGCCCAGGGGTATGTTACAGCTCTATGCTCATATATATATATATATATGAAATCAATATTCTGCTGACTTTATGTAATAAGTTTCAATATAAAAGTATTGATGATACAACCCTACTTTACAATGTACATCAACAGCCATGACTATATTGTGTGCAGATATGCTGCTGAAAGAAATTAGATTACTTGTTTCTGGGAATGGCCCCAGACTCAGTTCAATCCTAATAAGGACAAAAGGTTATTAAATATTCACAGTTAATTATTTTGTCTATGTCCCCCCTCACTGAATTACAACTAAGAAGTCACTAACAGACTTAGAAAGTGGAAAGGAAAAGCAAAACTCCAATAAATCTGCCCTCACTCAAACCTTTTTTGAGATTCAGGTCATTTCTTGGCACTGCAAGGTTACAGACTATTGCTTTCACCCAGTGGCCTTAATATGGGAAATGAGTGTTCTCTTTAGCTATGCAGGAAGTGTTCCCATTGAACCTTGTGTGCAAAGGAATGTACTCACAATGTGCAAACTTCAACCTTATCTATCCTGGATTTGTGCTCACTGTCTGAGTGGTTAAGCAGCAAACTCCAACTCTAGTAATGCCATGAAACTAGATACTGCTCACGAACGCTGTTCTGATAATGATACACTTGTGTGGCTCTTTTAATAAGGTTTCAATCTTAGTTCTGTGGATGTATTTACAGTCTCTCTCTCTCTCTCTCTCTGTGTGTGTGTGTGGGGGGGGGGTGAGTATGCTTCTAGAGATGTTATAGCCTAGAATTCACACTGTTGACAAGTGCAGGGAGGCAACAAGATATGTTCTAAAATGTAAGCCAGTGACATACATGACTCAGTAGAGACATCAAAATTCAAAAAACATAAATGGAAGGGGTACTTCCTACATGTTTAATTATCTTAAATAATTACTACATAATCATAGATTTACTGATAAATTACTCAGCATAATAGATGCCCTTTGTCAGACATAATAAGTCTTCAGTGGAAGCATTTTTTTCTAAATAAATGTATTTAACACATAATTAGTTTTTGCACACATTTTTGCAGCATATTTAATCGTTCCTTGTGTCATACACAGCCCCTTCTGTGCTCCTATGTGAGTTCATGCCTTTCTGCCATGCCTACCTTTTGCATTTCCTGATTGGGCTTCTTGGCCTTAGTTGCCACTAGCTGCTCCTATTTAGCAAGTCAGAGAGACTGAAGTGGGGTGTATTGTTTGTAACTCTGTCTGATTGTGACTGTCCATTTGCCTAAACTCTGTCAGTATGCCGGGCGGTATGGTGGCTGGTAGTGAAGTGGGGATCACTGTCACCTCACAGCAAGAAGGTTTTGGGTTTGATCCCCAGGTGGGGTGGTCCAGGTCCATTCTGTGTGGAGTTTACATGTTCTCCCTGCATCTGCGCGAGTTTATGCTGGGCCCAAAAACATGAAATTGAGGTTGAATTGGAGATGACTGTGTTTGATACAAACTTGTGAGTTGATAAAAAATGTGTAATAAGTAAACATAATAAGTAACCATTTCCTGTCATGAATGTAACCAAAGTGTAAAACATGATGTTATAATCCCAATAAACAAACAAACTGTCGATTTGCATGAACCCAGCCCTATTGCCTGATCTTTCCTTTTGCTGTCCGTCCATTTGTCCTGCTGCAGTTTCCCGTTTCAGTATTTTTTCCCTTAGTCTGTTTAGTCTGTCTGTCAGCCACATAGCTTTTGTTAGTCTTTACTTGGTTTGTTAGCTTAGGTCTGGTTTAGTTCTTACCTGTCTTGTGTCCCCTTGTTTTTTCCCTGTCTTTTGTGTTTAATAAATTATTTTGTTTTCATCTGTGCATGTGTGTCCGCCCCATCTGCCCATCCTAGCCAAGAACCATACAGAATAAGCCCTTCTTCAGTCTCTTTGAGCTGATACTAAATAGTGCTCCTCTGCTGTTGCAAAAGAAAGGTGTGGCAGGAAGGCAGACATACACAGAAAAGCACAGAAGGGACTGTGCCAAATTAAGAGAAATTAATAAAAGAAAACAAATATGTTCTACATCCTAGGAACAACAGGCAAAAGAACAGATGTATGCCCCCACTGAAGACAATAATAAGGTAACAAGAGAAAAGATGAATATTGACACAACACCAGCTGTTTACGCTTTGCTTAATATCACTGACTAGTTATGAACATGGTCAACAGATGTGTGAATGCTAATTTGAAGACATCAAGATTTTTTTTTAGATTTAGAATACTCTTTTCATTTTTTTTGCATTTTAATCCAATCCTTGCAGTGAAACATATATACACACTAGTGAACACTAGGGGGCAGTGAGCACACGTGTCTGGAGCGGTGGGCAGCCCTAGCCACAGCACCCAAGGAGCAGCTAGAGGATGGGTGCCTTGCTCAAGGGCACTTCACTCATTTCAGACCTGCTGGCTCAGGGAATTGAACCGGCAACCTTCTGATCACAAGCCCAGATCACTAATCCATATACTAATACCCTTATACTGCCAGTGGCACAAACATTTTGCTACATACTTGATGATGATGATGATTATCCGATTAGTCGCAGCCGACTCTCAGTCACTTGATGGATCATCGATCCATGAAGTATTTCGGCAATGATAGTGGAGTAGTTTGC
>JAYDZG010000036.1:6324177-6334460 GCA_034509265.1 Microcambeva bendego
ACCTATGATAAAAATTACAGTCTTCTACATGCTTTGCAAGTGGGAAAACCTGAAAAATCAGCAGTGTCTCAAATACTTCTCCCCACTGTAACACCCACCCCTTCTTAATATCCTGGTATGTTTATATGTAAAAGTCTAAGCCCATTAGTCTGTATTAGGCTTCTCTGCACTATGGCTAAACTGGGATGACATCACAGAGCTTGACCAAAGAGGTCAATCAAAATGTTCCAGTGAGAAATCAATGTTCCAGTCTCATCCCGTTCAAGCAGTGTAATTCCCAGAGATCATCTGATCAAAAGCCATGGAGGACAACATGCCATGATTCAACCCATGAGCATCTGAAATGTGTTAAAAGGGATTAGACACACTAACATTTGGTCTAATGAAGGCCTAATACAAGTTATATGGATATCCACCAAAGGATCACATACAGTGCATCCAGAAAGTATTCACAGCACCTTACTTTACACACATTTTGTTATGTTAAAATTTTATAACAAAATGGTTACATTCATTTTTTAAATTCTACACACAATACCCCATAATGACAAAGTGGAAAAAAAGATTGTTTGGAATTTTTGCAAATTCATTAAAAATAAAAAAAAACCCACAACAACCACATGTACTTTAAGGATTCAAAGCATTTACTCAATACTTTGTTGAAGCACCTCTGGTTGTAATTACAGCCTCTTTTGGGCTTGACTTTTTGAGTATGATCCTGCAATGTTTGGCACAACTATTTTGGGGCAGCTTCTCCCATTCTTAATTACAGAATCTCTCAAGCTCTATCAGGTTGGATTGGGAGCATCAGTGCACAACCATTTTGAGATCTCACCAGATATGTTCAATCGGGTTCAAGTCTTGGCTCTGGCTGGGTGGAGAACATTTACAGTTTTGTCCTGAAGCCACTCCTTCATTATTTGGCTGTGTGCTTATGGTTTTTGTCCTGTTGAAAAGTGAACCTTCACCTCAGTCTGAGGTCCAAAGCACTCTGGAGCAGGTTTTCTTCAAGGACGTTTCTGTACATTGTTGCATTCATCTTTCCCTCAACCCTGACTAGTCTCTCAGTTCCTGCTGCTGAAAAACAACCCCACATCAGGATGCTGCCATCAACATGCTTCACTAAAGAGTGACCCTTGGGTTCTAGGTCTCCTCCCCAAGGCGCTTCTATACCAAACACTCAGAGTGGCCGGGCGGCCTGGTGATTCCAAACTTACTTTATGAATGATGAGGCCACTGTGCTCATTGGGACCTTCAATGCTGCTGAGATTTTCTGTACCCTTACCCAGATCTGTGCCTCGATATAATCCTCTCTCGGTGGTGTATAGACAATTCCTTGGACTTCAAGGCTTGGTTTGTTCTCCGACTGTTTATTTTGAATAAATTTGCAAAAATTCCAAACAATCTTTTTTTTGCTTTGTTATTACAGGGTATTGTGTGTAGAATTTTGTGACAAAAATTATTATAATCTGATTCTGAAATAAAATTGTAACATAACAAAATGTGGGAAAAGTAAAGTAAACTGTGAATACTTTCTGGTTGTACGAGCTATCACATATAAACTGTAGCTTTACACCAATCAAGACTGATATAAGGTTTATGAGCATGTTACCAAATTGCAGAGCTGTTAATAGACCACAAAATCACACAGAAGTTGCCTTTATTGAAAATGTAGACTCATTATGTCTCCAGATTCATTTATCTGATTTTAATCACCCTGAGTGACTTTACAGTGATTCGTTGTAAGAGTTTCTTAATCCTGAACATCAAAGTAATCAATCAAGGGCTCCTCTTTAGGATGCTTAGGCCAGGCATTTGTACTGTCTGTCCTGAAAAAAAAACCCCAAAACAAAACAAGTTAAAATCACACTACACTGCTAATGTAAAATAATCATAACAAAACACCCTCCAAAAATGCAAAAAACTCAATTATATGATTGAATTGAAAATGTAACTGCTGATACTTTTTAGCTGCCTTATTTTTATTTTTGTTGGTTTAAATCTTGATCTTGAAAATGCAAATGTAAATAGAACTTTCCTGCACAGAGGTTTTTTGTTTTTAGTATTAATAACTTTTGTTATAGTAATATAATAATAAAAGTGCACAAACCATAAAAACTCTTCAAACAAAACCCAAAGTTGAATTTAAAAACCTGCCACGTTATCGTAGTGATGAGTTAAAATGTTTAATAGTTAAATATTTTGGTATGAAATATAATTAGCTTTGCAGTTTGCTGCTTTGGAGTGACAGAAGCGGTCAGCAAACTGCTCTAAACAGAGTTTATGTATAACCCAATTACTTTTCTGGATCCACATGCAGTCTGCTCATGGAGAATTTCTCAATACAGAAACTGGCCTCTAACTTGTCAGTAAACAGCCATATTTACACATTGGGTGTGTACCTACCTGCTGCATAGCAGGAAAAAGAAGTTCAAAACATAAATCTTCATGAACAATACTATCTGATTAATAATAGGAACGGTGAGGGTGGGAGGAATAATACTTTGTCGTGTGCGGGAACTTAAGAATACAGATTTAGCCCCATTTTTGAACCTGAACGAGGCGAGTATGAGGATCAGCCTTGTGTATGGACCTATACACCCTTATTTTCATTTTACCCTTGATTCTGTGCAGACACCATCTTGAAACCAATCAGCCAGCAGAGGTCATAACTGAAAACTCTTGCTGCTCACCCTGGTTGAACAATAGCCAATCATTGTTCACGGAAGCGCCCAACCAGTTAGTAAAACAGAGGTTAAATAATCCTATACCTACTTAGAATTATTGTTTGTGGAATGTGTTTTGCAGGCCTGAAATGCAGGAATGGATGTACATTAACAAATGAGCAGACAAGACATGAAATAGAGACGGTTATTTTACATGCATTTCCCATACTGTCCCAGATTTGTTTTCTTGTTTGGGGCTGTATATAAGTATGTATATGCTACACATTGTACTTGATTATCTTAGAAATACCCAAGGGAAGCTACAAATGAAATGCACTGCTTTCCAAAACAGTATCAGGGTTAGGTGGACCTACCAGGTAATCAGTAGATGTACAAGGTATAGATGATCATGTTCATTTTATCAGAATATACGTTTGTTATGGTTGAACAGATAAATGCCCACATTTCAATTGTTAAAATGGTAAAATGTACACGTAATATGTATGTGAGGAGCCGAATAGCTAGCTTATATATATTGTGTTATCTATAAACTTATGATTTTTTACATTACAAATTGCCCATATGTCAGGCAGACAAATTAAATTTATGGCATAATAAAGAAATGGCAACATGTAAAAACATGCACCCAGCAGTGCTAGAGTAATTTCTTACTTCTGCATTTATTGGTGGCATTGAGTCCTCTATAATAAACATTTGATGACTGATGTGTGCCCTCTTGTAGATTCTGAACAGTTGAGTTAATTATAGAACAAGTTGTTATCCTACATAACTCTTTTTTTGTTCAAACACTGAATATATTTAGTTAAATTAGGCAAATGTGTGTATTTATGTCTGGTAGCACGTACTTGCTGCTGTATTGTTTGAAATGGGCAATGGGTGGAGGGGCTCTGGCTGCAGTTTCTCTCTCGATCAGGGCAATCAAAGTGGAGGTGGGACATGCAGACTTCCCCCTGCACGCACGCACGCACACAAACACACACACCATAAGCAAACTCAAGAGCAAGGCAGAACATAAGTATCTCTGTTGCTGTATGTATAAAGTAGATATAAATACTTTACTACTGCCAACATGAATTATTTAAAGAAAAACAGTCATGGTTAAGTACGTATATTTATTATACAAGTTTCATTAGTAAACAGTCATGGGCAATTTTGTATCTCCAATTTAACTATCTTGCATGTTTTTAGATTGTGGGAGGAAACCAGAGCACCCGGAGTAAACCCACGCACACCTATATATTAAAATATTCAAGAGAGTTCGACTGTGCTTGTGAACACACAAACAATGCATTAACCAGCATTAACCAACCATTAACGAGCCCTGGGATATGAATTTAATAGGATATGGGTTACTAATGATGACAATGATAAATCATGCTCACTTGATGGCTGTAATGACAATGTTGCGCTTGGGTTCACTGTCGTAGCTGATGCTCTCCACACCATAAACCTCTGCAAGCTCGTGGACAATTCTCCGGTGCTCACGCTTCATGGGTTGGAAACTGTGAGCTCTCTTTGGTTGTTTACCCTAAAATACCAACACATAACATCAAATGAGAAACTACACATTTAATAAGATTAAAATACTTTCAGGCAAAAAGTGTTTTAATAAAATGACCTTGTTTGCAAGTTCAACCAGACTTCTGATCTCCTCCTCCACCTCCTTGACAAACCTGAATTCTTTTCTGTATGAGGCGAACAGTTTAACAGAAATATGCTGTGCTTTTACAATATGCCAACAAGGTTTTTTCATTCTATGACAATATTTTTAATGAATAAAATGCAAACACACACAGAAACAAACCTGGCATCTTCTTTGAGGGAGTCACTGTATTTGCCAGAAGATTTGCTGTTGAATGCATCGACTGTCTGATCAATTTGCAGCGCCTCAGCCAGTCGTCTGATAAAAAAAAGATCAGAAAGCAGGGATTTGAAATTGCTAAGCTATGTAAATACAGGCCCAAAACCCTTATATTTATTAGTTCATTAGAATACTAAAGGTTACAGTCAGTATCAGTAATCTTTCTCACTGTGTTGTTAGATTTGACCAATATTGTTTACATAATTTATTTAGTGCCCTTGAATACTAAAACGTGTCGTGTAATTTACCGATTTCTCTCCAGTGTCGTACACTCCTGATCACACTCCAGCCTATGAAAGACATTCAGTAGTCATGTAACAACTTATATATACACAAGAGTAGGGTGAAAACAGACAGCCATAAAAGACAAGAGCTAAAATAATTGCTAAGCTGTTACCTGGCCTGTTTCTGATTCTTCTTCGTGAGCTGAACAATGTTGACTGAATCTCCCAGCTTCATATCTGACAACTTACTTGCCATGGCAATGGCCGCATTTCTGCACAACAAACAAAAAATAAATATTTTCTTTCATGATCAAAAATGGGTGGTAAATCACTAATACGTCAGATGTTCTACATGTTAAGAGACATAGTAGGACACATGGTTTTAGCCATCATGTAAATTGTCTGTTAAACTGTTCGTCAAGCAAAATATTGACCTTTGGGAATGGCTTCTGGCCTCAGTGCATGGGATGGTCTCTTTTCTGTGGCCACAATCACACTGAATTGCAACCTAGGAGTTCAAGCAAATTGTAATACATCTAAAATGTTTGTATTAACTTTAACCAATCGTAAACTGACCAATATCAAGCAATATCATGCTGCTGATGACTAATATAAAGTGTATAGAATATATTGGTGGGAATTACAAGGTGATCTTGTTAAATAAAATAATTATTTATGTGTAATTTCATTACCAGGCTATAGAGAGAGCTGTACCTTGGCAGTGCAGGAGATGTGTGGACAGGTGAAACCAAAGTGACACGGGGCATTACAGGGGTGTCCACATTCAGGTTTTGGTTGAGAGCAGGGCTGCTTGCACTCTTCTTCAGCTTGACAATCACCACGGTGGCATATTTTCTTACAGCAGTGCAAGCCACAGGGCAAAGATTTATTACAGACCAAACCACAGGAGATGTCTTGTAGGTGACATGGAATATTACTCCTTTGCTGTAAATTAAAAAAGGTTAATGTAATAAACAAATACAGAAGAGATACAACGTATGTGTGTGTGTGTGTGTGTGTGTGTGTGTGTGTGTGTGTGTGTGTTATCCTGGTATTCTGATATGTTTGGGCAAGACATGCACCTAATATGTTCACAACAAAGTACAGTTTAAGTCAACCATGCAGGCTGTTTGGCTGTTTAATTCGGCCCGCTAAGTATTCGTTAAAATTAATTTCACCTAATTAGTCCAATGACCTGCATTTTAATTGATTAAGTGTTTGCTGGCTTTCCGGTCAAATTTCTGGAAAACGTAAAAAAGTTCATGCTATAGTGATATTATATCATGTAAGTACGGCATTTAAATAGAACCATGCAATGGTGATTTCCTAATCTCAAACCATTTATTGAAACAAAAACCAACAAAAGTAGTGGGTAAACTCCGACTAAAAATGTCTATGTCACAATAACTTAACATGTGCCCTTCAGCATCAATTACAGGTTACATGTTTTCCTTTGAGATTCAGGTCTGGAGAAAGTGCAGTCCTCTCTATTTGAGGTACCCCAGTCTCCAGCATTTTTTTACCTAATGATGCGACCTCGATGAGGTGGAGCATAGTCATCCATGAAGATGAATTTAGGCCTGTGTTGTTCATACAGAGGTACAATGCCTGGATTAATGATCTTTTAGTATTGGCTTTTCACTGTACCATTCACAAAGTTTTGGGCAGTTCTGTATTAACTAGACCTACCTGCCCACACTGAAACACCACCACCAAAGACTGTGACTTTTCCAGTCTCTCTGTTTCCCTGATGCAACCTACTGATGACAGGTTGTGACACTAAGTTCAGTGGCCACTTCCGTCTAAGAACATTCTGTTTGAAGCCTCTCAATGGCGAGATACTATTGATTAGTATTTGGTGTTGTCTTGGTCTCATGAAGTCAAAATGGGAACAGCATGATGATGAGGACTGTTTAAATGTCATTGAACCAAGAAATGTATCAGTCCATACACCTGTTGCTAATTTTGACGTTAAGCTCCTTGATCGAAAACAGTAAGTTGTGCCAAAAAGTATTGAAACTTTGAACACTTGCACATGTGCAAAGCCAAATATCCCTAACTTTTTGTGAGTATTGTATATTAAAATCCCATTCACACATGTACAAACGAGCACATAGAAAAACTCAATAAAGCACCAAGACATGTTATTAAACCTTGATACACTTGCAAAAACACTTCCCAATGAAACTGAATAAGGGCAGTCTTGAGTTTACGTGGATTCATTAACATTGTCTTTTACCTCGTGGTTGCCCATGCACCACTTCTTGGTGAGGTAGGTACAAGGAGGACACCTCTCCTCACTGTGGCAAGAGTGGAAGACTGCAAAATAAATGATTATTTACAACCAAATACACATACTTCGAAGGGGTGTATCAAGACTAGTCAAATGTGTGGCTCGAGTTAGAATACAAAAAAATTATAAATGGCGAAAAAAATTATTACAAAATGCTTTAGGAAGTATGCAGTAAATTAGGCAGTGTTATTTAAAAAAACAAACAAAAACAAAAAAAACTTGCAGGCTACCTGGGTGATTACAGTCATGCTCACGGCTACATGTTTTTTTGCACTCAGGAGGTTTGGTGCCACATGGGATAGGAGGGTACATCACCATTTCCCCACAGTAGCAGGAAAGCTCATCAAAACCTTCAGGGTAAACACATTATTAAAAAGATTATGTGCACATAATGTGCTGAACAAATGTGTTATGGGGAGTAAAGACTCACTGGTCTGCCAGCAGGGTTGGCAGTTTCCAAGGTGACACACCTCCTGGCAGCGATGATAACCACAATTGAGTTTGTAGCCACAGATTAAAGTGCATTTATGCTCAGTGTCCTAAAATTAAAGGATGAAAGAAAACTAGGTTAAAGAAACAATATATTTCACAAATAAAAAAATCATGTCTTAAATTAGGACTGGCTTTAAGTGCAGCCAGTCAGACGTGACTTACTATGCAGCACAGCTCTCCACATTTGTGTCTACCACACGAGCGCTTCTTATTACAACGTTTCTCACAGGTAAAGGTCAAGTCTTTTAGTGACAGGGAAAACATGTATGTTTGAAATTATATAATGTAACAAATTATACAACAAGTAAAACAGATATCACTCACCTTCACTTTGAACTTCCACACATGGGACCTCCTGAAAAGGAAAAAAAGACTGTACATTGTAATACACTCCAACAATGCCCTGGTATTGGTAAAAAATAGCCAAACAGCATCACTTCTTGATGAAACATCAAAACGGTGAAGTATTATAGCACTTGTTGAAGTATTATAGTTGAAGTTTTCATCATCATCGACTGCTCTAACTTGATTAAAAGCTGGGTAGCATGCCACCCAGACACACTAGACACAACACAATGGTCCAATAAATATAACTTCACACCGTTCGGTCCATGGCTTTATGCAGTGGGAGGTGAACTTCTAGATCTCAGGCCAGACACCATTTGGGTCTGTTGGATGTCCGGCCAGGTCAGTGGCACAGCTGAGATTCAAACTCAAAACTCATTTATTCCAAGCATCCAGGTTGCACTATTCCAAACATCAAAGGTGCACTCTCAGTTTAGACTGTGTTAACAACAGATTGTCAAATGAGTACTGTTAACATTTATGACAGCAGAGTATAGCAGCTCATCATGCTCAACCGTCTGAGTGATCAAAGGTCATTTCTCTATTCCCTACCTCTTTTGACAGTAGTGGACGATTAAATAACCACAAACAATTTTGTATTAATAAAATGTTTTGAACAAACTGCAAGAAAAGAGTTTTGGCTCACTTCTATTTTGGCAATGGGGCTTGCAGAGCAACTTGTTTACTCAGAGAAACCTTGAATTCAGAATATAAGAACAAATTCTAGAGTGTTTAAAATTCACGCAAGAAGCGTGATCAGAAGTTCTTTAATTGTCTGCTAGCTGGCACACATTTCTCTGTTTTCATGATGTGCTTTATTTTGCCAGGATGATTAATCTGTGCAAGTTCCTGAGCTTAGTTATGTACCAGAGCTTCAGACAAATAATAGGTAGTTCCTACTATACGATCACAACAAAATAAACATCTCCTCCAGCACAATAGGTAAATAAAATTTCTCTCCAGTACACCAATTTCAATATTCAATTACATGTTTGACATTGAATAATAACAGATATATTCTCATTGTTTATTGAACTGTTCATCACATATGATTGTTTGACACCTGTGGACCTTAGTTCTGTGTTTTAGTATATTTAGCACTCCCTGTAAAAAACAAAAGAAAAAAAAAAGACAGAAACTTTCTGTTTCTAATTATCGCATTTTAAAAGCCAGTGTTCCCTCTTTTAGAATGTTAAATTTGAGGATCCACTATATTATTCTTGTTCGCTATGCTACATCCATTCTTAAAAGTAAAAATGCTGATCACATCATCTTGTACGTTCAGAAGCTTTACATCTATCTGATTTTTTGTACAGCAGAAACAGTGTGTATATTTTTAGGTTTTATCTTACGTCAATTAACTATGTAATTTTGCCAAAAAGGCAAAAACGGGTAGTCTACCTTAGCCAATCTATTTGTTATGCATTTTTGAGGTGGGAACATATTTGTCAAAGCCACCTTTATGCAAGAATTGGTGCTAGTGATTTTGAGTAGGAGCATGGCATGTGTGATACAAAGTTCGGTCAAGAAAACGAGAATTCAACAAAAACAAACCACTAACCTTGGTCTTACTTCCACATCTGCACTTAATGGTGGAGGTGAGCGAGCATGGGCCACATGTGTCCTCATGGCAGAGCTTGTTACACAGATGAACAGTGTCTGCAGCAGGAAAGAATCAAAGTATGAAATTAGCGTATAAGCATCCTACATTTTGTTCTGACGAATGTATACAGTCGTGAAAAAAGGGACCACTAAATTTATTTAAGTTTACAATTTGTAAGTATGTGACTGACAAAAATGAGCAGTGTTGTCACTTTACTGATAATTTCGATATGGATAGACCTTAATAAAATGGGAATGGTTGGTTATATTAACTTCCTGTTTGTGGCACATTAGTTTATGGGAGGGGGAAAACTTTTCAATGAGAAGAGGGTCATGTGACACATCAAACTTATTGGGAATTTCACAAGAAAAAACACTGATTTTAACATAACTTTATTCTTTCATGAGTTATTTACAAGTTTCTCTTTGTTTACTGCCATTGACATGTTGCAGAGGTTAACACATGAGGAGCGGATAGAAATTGTGTTGATGTCTGGTGAAATTGCAGCAGATTTCAATGCCAAGACACCCTATGAGACCACCCATCTCCCATGCTACAGTTATCAAACTGCTTGCCAAGTTTCATGAAACTGGTTCAGTGTTTGATTTGCCAAAATGTGGACGCATGAAAACTGTCACTAATAAAGAAACATCAGTGGCTGTCCTAGCTTCATTTAGCAAGAGCCCAAAGCGTAGCACTCGCCGCATGTCACTGGAGAGTGGCATCAGTCGAACATCCCTTCAGCGGATATTAGCTACTCACAAATGACACCCTTACA
>JAYDZG010000036.1:6420656-6441146 GCA_034509265.1 Microcambeva bendego
TTGCCCTGATGTCAGGCGCCCTGGCCCCCGGAATACAGGTGACTATGGTCGCTGGAGTCTCTATGGGGGTCGCAATACGCACGTGGTCACTTCCTGGAGCGCCACCGCCCACCTTACTCTTCGTTTTGCTTGCCCTTCCGATAATCCAGTAATCACTTCTAAAATACCCAACAACTTCAATAAAACATCTCTTGTTTGCACCCAACTCTCTGTGTGTGTGTGGTTGGCTTCTGGGTTCTGGACATTAGTCCCCCATAACAGAATACTCTGGCCAACATCGAACCTTCCAACCCACCATCGGATGATCCCAGGGCCTTTGAACACCGACTGGGTGAGCAAACCACACTTTTGGACCAACATGAGCATTTGCTCCACACCCTTGTAGAAGCAAACCAGCAGCTTTTGGCTCAATTGGGCGAAATAGCACGCCGTGTTGGTACACCTGCTCACCAGAATCTTAGTCCTCTGCTTGTGTCGGTTCCAATTCCTAAGGTTCCGACTTTCGCTGCAGTGGTTCTCTCTCCCGGTCCCCCCCAAAGGTCTTCCAGTTCACCCCGAACCTTTTTATCGCAATCTGGACAAATGTAGGGGTTTTCTTTTAAAATGTGATCTGGTCTTCGGTCTGTGTTTGACCGTCATGACCATGCAGGCAAGGAAGACACTCGGTGGCTGAGTTCTCGGTCAAGTTTAACATCCTTGTGGTTGACTCGGGCTGGAACCAACCTGCTCTTTGGGCCGTCTTTCGTCAAGGATTGGAGAGTTATCTTCGGGACGAGTTGGCCACTCGAGCCGAGCCAGAAGACCTCTAGGGTCTCATCGACTTAGCGACAGCTATCGATGGCCGCATCCGTGAACGAAGTAGAGAGAGACACGGGGGCACTTCACCATGCCCGCTTCTGACGTATTGATTCGTTTTTCTTCTCCTTGCTCTCAATTTCAGACGGAAGAACCAATGCAGCTAGGGCACATGCACCTCTCTTCCGAGGAATGGAACCGCAGGTATCAGTCTGGCATGTGCTTGTATTGTGGAGAATCACATAGCCGAGATCAATGTCCAGTTCGACCAAAAGACAGATTCTGACAATAGATCTAGGGGCGTTGTCAGGTCCCACACACCAGTCCCCTGGTTTTCGTTTTCTCTTGCCCACAACTGTCTGCGTCCCTGGTCTCAAATGCAAATCTGTGTCGGTACTCATCGACTCTGGTTCCGAGTCCAATTTAATTGATCGGATTACAGCTCGCACTATTCTGATAACCCTGGTTTAGTCGACAATCATCAGGAACAGCTTTCCTTCGCTCTCACAGAGCAGGTGCGTTGAACTTTTCAACCTTTTGCCTCATTTCAGGCCCCCTTGAACTTTTCAACCTTTTGCCTCATTTCAGGCTTCAAACATAAAGATATAAAATTCTAATTTTTTTGGAAGAATCAACAACAAGTGGGACACAATCGTGTAGTGGAACGAAATTTATTGGCTATTTTAATTTTCTCCAGAAGTCAAGAGGAACACATTTCTCACCAGGTCATGTCACGTCTCCTTATAAATCGGCTGTTCCTCAAACCAGAAAAGTGTGAGTTCCACCGTGATACCGTCTCTTTCCAGGGTTTCATCAGGCGGATCTGAGAAAGATTCATGCGGCCCGTGAATGGCCCACTCCTACTAACCACAAGGAACTCCAGCGCTTTCTAGGATTCGCCAACTTCTTCCGCCATTTTATAAGGGGATACAGCACCCTCGCCATGCCTCTCACCCATTTGACTTCCACCAAGAGCCCATTTCGGTGGACCCCGGAAGCCAAAGCTGCCATGGATGAGCTAAAGATCAGATTCACCTCTGCCCCCATACTCACGCAACCTTATCCTAGCCGTCAATTCATTGTGGAGGTGGATTCCTCAGACTGGGGTTGGAGCAGTGCTATCCCAACGCACCGGCCCCGATAACAAGCTCCACCCCTGTGCGTTTTTCTACTGCAAGCTCTCGGCTGCCGAACGCAACTATAATATAGGTAATTGGGAGCTCCTGGTCGTAAAGTTGGCACTGGAGGAGTGGAGACATTGGCTGGAAGGTGCCCAGCAACCTTTTGTCGTCTGGATGGACCACAAGAACTTGTCCTATGTTCAGACGGCAAAGAGGCTTAACTCTCGGCAAGCTCATTGGGCACTATTCTTCAGTCGTTTTGTCTTCATCCTCACTTATCGTCTGAACTCATGTACGTGCCCACCTTGGCCAGACACACCGTCCTCCAGTGGGCCCACAATTTGCTCTTTGGGTGCCACCCTGGGCGTCATCGTACAGAAGCCTTCCTGCGTTGGCATTTCTGGTGGCCCTCCCTCTCTTCGCACACCCAGGAATTTGTATCTGCCTGTCCAGTCTGCAAGAGCCCCCATCTCCCCCCGGCTGGTCTCTTAGTGCCCCTGCCCGTTCCCGTTCCTTGGTCCCATATAGCCATTGATTTTATCACAGGACTGCCGGAATCCAATGGAAAGACAGTAATCCTGACTGTGGTGGACCGATTCGTTAAGGCAGTACACCTCATTGCCCTAGACAAACTACCGCTCAGTTACTTTTCAACCACGTTTTTAAAATACACGGCATACCGGTGGACATCGTCTCTGATCGAGGGCCGCAGTTCATTTCACAAGTGTGTAAGCCTCTTTGTAAGGCACTAGGGGCCACAGCTAGCCTCTCATCTGGCGTCCACCCACAATCCAATGGGCAGTGTGAACGGGCTAACCAGGAGTTTGAGGCTGCTTTAAGGTGCGTCGCAGCTGATCATCCTACACGATGAGTACCTGGGGTGGGTGGAGTATGCCATAAACTCTCTTCCTTGTTCCACCACCGGCCGCTCCCTCTTTGAGGCTTCCCTCGGATACCAGCCCCCTCTGTTTCCCTCTGAAGAAGTAGACCTCTGTGGTGCCCTCGTTTGATGATCACATCCGTCGTTGCCGCCGAGTGTGGAGGCTCACTGGGACAGCCATCCTGAAAAGCCCCAACTCTTCCAAACACGTGGCCACCCAGGGTTGGCGACCCAGTCCTCTTTACACTCCAGGTCAGTCCGTTTGGCTTGCAGCCAAGAATATTCCTCTCCACACTCCCTCCTGACAATAGACAAGATAATTAACCCGTCCGCTGTTTGCCTCAACCTCCCTCGGCACATGCACATTAATCCCACCTTCCATGTCTCTCAGATTAGACCTGTGTCCCGATCCACCGTATGCCCACTGCCCAAGACCCACCACCCACCTGGCTTATCGACGGCTATCCGGCTTACACAGTCCGTCGCCTTCTTGATTCTCGTGGAAGAGGGGTCCAATATCTCGTACACTGGCTAGGGAATGGGCTGGAGGAGAGATCCTGGGTTCCTCGGTCCCGCATCCTAGACTCCACCCTGGTCAGTGATTTACACCGCAACCACCCGAACAAGCCTTGTTCGGTGCCAAGAGGCCCCGTTAAGAGGGGGGTCCTGTTAGGACGCAAGCAGGAACATCAGGTATCACTGGGCAATTGACGCAGGCACAGTTCCGATGTAAACACGGACGTCATCCGTGAGCATCAGTCGGTGCCCAGCAATCGTGGGTGACGCGGCTCCACCCCTGCACCTGCGCCTCGTCACAACGCTAATCAGTAGTATTCTCCCAGTGTCAGCTTATCGTATTCTCCCCGGATCCTAATCACCTGTGCTTGCTACGGACCAAACCGCTCCGGTTGTTACGACGGCCCTGTGTTTTGTTTTTTGTTCCCTTTTTGATCCTGGTCGCCTCCTTTTTTTGAGTGTTGCCTCCGGATTCATTCCTCAGTGCACTTCGAATCTACTACACTTTTGGAGCCCTCTGGCGTGCCGTTGCCCGCCTTACTCTCTCCATTTTGCTTGCCGTTCCAAAAATCCAGTAATCACTTCTAAAATACTCAACAACTTCAATAAAACATCTCTTGTTTGCACCCAACTCTCTGTGTGTGTGTGGTTGACTTTTGGGTTCCGGATATTAGTCCCCCATAACACAAAAAGCCTTACAATGTAACTGTGAAAAGGCCAGACCACATTTAAATGTGGTAAAAGTGTTCATTTTGCGGAAATTGAATTTGGATCCTGGTATTGTAGCTTTTACAAACAGGGGCTTGAAAGAACCATCTGCGGCTCAAGTGAGGTTTAAGTCAGTGGCAATTTCTTACAACTCATTAAAAAAATCAGTAATGTATAAACCACAGCTTCACACAGACCTACATGATTGTTTTAATCAGTTAATTGTTTTCTGGGTATCTGTAATTTGGCACATGTGTAATCCACAACATTTATTAAACAATACACATTTTTATTTACATATACAAATTGAGATAAGTACTTGCTGAGCAGCATCATATGTACAGTTTGGTGGGTTGTGACAGAAATCTTCACTGTAGCAAAGTCTTAAAATAAGTTAAAAGACTGTGTTGTTCTGCAAAAGGCTTATAGGCTGTAATCCACCCATTTTGCTCTGCATCAGTAGATAAAATCAGCCAGTCATAATGAGACATGTTTATTGTCTAAATTCAAATGCAAAAGGGAGAGCGAGAGAGAGAGCTCAGAAAACCAAGCTGCATAAAGAACATTCAAAAAAAATAGCTGTGCTTGTAATATTAATAAATTTGTAGAATCATGTTAAATCTGATTGTTTAATTGTGCTTATGTTTTAAAGCAAAAACAAACACAGGTGCATCTCTGCTCAAGAGAAGATTCTAAATCTTAATGCAAAACATCCACCAACTCTTCCCTGTAGTTATTTCGGTTTATCACGTGTATCTGAGCCTACAACAATTTTCTACAACAGTACAGATTACTACTGCACTTATTTGAAATATAGCCCAGTTTGGATGCAACTGACGGAATTCACAATACAAACTAAATAATAAAAGAACAAACAGCCATTTTTTAACAACTTTTGAATGGATGGAGCCTAAATATCTGGTCCCCTTCAAAGAGCCATAATTCCCATCACTAGTGTGCATGTAACCAGGAGACAGTTACTTAATAAGCTAATTGCTAGTTGTACTTGTAATTTATTTGGTTGTAAGGAGATTTTAATGTTTTAAGTGAGTTCCAGGAATGGAAGATGAAACTTGGTGTAGTTCAAATGGTGTAGTTTAGTGGCTGGTCACTATTAATAAGCTTATCCGTGCACTTTCATTTACACCAGGCATTTCATTGCTCTCTGCTAAGATTCAGATATAAATTCAGAAGAGTTAATATACTTCAGCGGTCTAGATTAAGAACTCATAACACAAAAATGCAAATAGAAAAAATTCACGTTCTTTTTGTAACGACACCGACCATGCCGCCAAACCACAGTTCGGCTTCTGGTATGGTTGGCGTTACAGATCACCTCCCCTAAAGAGTTTAAGTGGCGAGCTGCCCTAATTGGGCTGAGTGCTCGCACCTGGCGTTCCCCAATAAAGCCGGGTGCAGCACTCAGTTCGGCGGCGCCACTTCACTCATGCACGCATGATCAGGCACGCCTCACACGCGTGTAGGTGTCCTGATTGTTTGTGGGTTAGGGACGGACTGGTATCTCCCGGCCCCAACAAGGGTCGGGAGTGTATGGTTTTGAAACCTGAGGTCACTGCGGCACCACTGGATGCTAGGGATAGAGCCGGTTTTGCAGCCGCCGTCTCAGGACCGCAACAAAGGCTGTGCTGTGCGTTGCACCCATATCCAGTGGGTGCTGGAATTCTGTTATGAATAAACTCGCGATTACTCTGCATCCTTGTGTCTTTTAACCTTTTTATTGTTGTGCATTTACCACCATAACAGTTATAAGCTTTTGTTTCCACAACATGGATAAGCTGACAGAACTTATGTCAGGGACTGTAGTCTCATTGTTCCTGTAAACATGTCTTACAATGTGCAACAGTACAGTGATGTCACAAATGATCTCATCTTCCACAAAAAACAGAACTGGAAAAGACCTGGAATGCTGATTCATCTGACCACAAGGCACCCGGGGAACTGTTAGGAGTTGGGTGCCTTGCTCAAGGGCACTTCAGTCATGACCTGTCGGCTCTGGGAATCAAACTGGCAACCTTCCAATCACAAGCCCAGTTCTCCAATCACCAGGTCATGGCTGCGCAGGGTAGAGAAGTATGCAAATGCACTTTAAGGTAATGCAGGGTAGAGAAGTATGCAAATGCACTTTAAGGCAAGTTAAACCTTGCATAATCTTATTTAAATAGCATATAGATGCTCAAAAACAATTTCAGGTTTAACATTTTTACATATCTTTGGTGCACTGTAGGATAAATTGGTATAATTGTGTATTAAATGGCTCCTTTAAAATCTTGTTTGTAGGCATTTTCTCTATTTTCCTTTTTTGGGTTTATGTCAGTCAAACAAGGGGTGAGGCAGAACATGAAAATAATAATAATAAAATTATAATATTTAAGTTACAATGCCCAGTAAAGGAATCTATAACTTTTAGACAAGAATTGGAAATAGTTTTCAGAACAGAAACTCAATAATTAAACTAACTCAATCTGTTGTTGTTTTATATAATGTACACCCTAGTTCTAGAGTAAAGACTGTGTTTATAGATTGTTTAAGGTCATTAGGTGGACCTGCAATCTGTTAAGTTAGCCCGAAACCCTGCTGACAACTGGGTTCAAGTCTCAGCTGTGCCATTGGCTAGCCAGGCATTTCCACACACCTGAGTGTCTATGTGTGGTGGTAGGAGTGGTCGAAACCCTGCAATGGTTCAGCATCCTTTCCAAAATATTCCTGCCCTGTGCTCAAGGGTTTTAAGTGCAAAATTAAATCTACTGTATAAATCAGTGACAGCAACAGTAAGCGCACAATGCATTACTGAATAAATCTATAATAACAGCCACAGGCCCATGCTGAATAATAAAAAGCACATTTGCTGACGTAAGCAGCGAGAGGTTGGCATGCAGTATCTGGACAAGGACTAAATGCATTTTAATAAGGAATTATGGCTTTTTACAAGCCCTAATAAAATCTTTGGGTGCCATAATTTACAAGCCTTCAAAAAAGGCTTTGAATTTTTTTCTAAAGTCTAATTAATAAATACTTAAAAAGTCTACTTTATAAAGTTTTGTTTTACGGTGAATTTAAGGTCATTATAGTTAACTAAAGCCAAAAACATTTGGACAACATTTAAGGTTTGTGCATGAATTTAGTTCTAGTTCAGGCTACAAAACAGTGATTGGCAGAAATGTCCATAAATGATACACAAATAATATTAAATTGACATATAATATACTGATGTGCAGTGTAGATCCAGATTTAGCACAAAAATTAATAAAGTTATTAGGATTAGTATTGAGAGTGAACTGTATACTAACCAGTATATTTTTTGCATATTAATATAAATAAAACTAGTATATACAAGACTCACCTTGTTCTGTTGTGTAGAATAACTGCCTATTTTATGCATTCACAGAAGTGAAGTTGAGAGGAGCCTTCTTTCATTAATCTCTGTGTTGTTGCAATCTCGAACAAGCATCCTGATCACGCTGATGATGCGGTTAATAAAGCAGTTTGTTATTATCACCAATAACAAACCAATAACAGCACTTGACACAGTGGTTTTCTTTTCAGCGATGTTACCCAGATATGTAAGTACTGAAATTAATTGAGGTACATTTTCTATCTGATAAGAGTAATTTAATTTTATTTATGCATGGCATCGTATTGCTTTTAGATCTTATTACATGTCACCATCCCTTAAAAATCCATTAAAATTACTAAATTACTTATTTTTATAGAATTTAGCCTAAAAATGCATAAAAACCATGAACTGTGAATAAGCGGAGGTTCACTGTGCACATAGTTTTGGAGAGGTTTGTTCTGTTTCTTTTAGGTGAAAAAAATACTTGATGAATACATCACTATTGATTTTCATTTTCCAAGCTGAATAAGATATTAAATTATATTGTATAACAGTAAGAGACCCAGGATGAATATTGGGACATGAGTACAGAAAGGTGTTGAAGAGCAATTTTTAAATTCTACTTGGTGGTGGTGGTGCATTCTTAGTACAGTACCACTGTGAGTGAAGTGATAGTCTGGTCATGAAAAAGTGAAAACCTCCCAAACATATTTAACCAGCATCCTGTGGCCTACAACTAACACTAACAAAGGCTTTTAGAAGATTTATGCAGCATGTGCTGTGTAGTAAATTGTGAAAATACAAATAAAGGGAAACCTTAGCTGGTTTTCTTCAAAATGACATAAAATTTTTATCTGTGTGAAAAAATGTTAATATCAACACTAACCGCAGATAACTAACCGCAGATCAGAACTCCTGTTTGTGCTTAAGAGGAATATGGACACATCAGTTTGGAATTTAAAAAAACTACGCAGTACCACCAACATAGCTCTGCAGAGACGCAGTGGGTAGAATTTGTCAGAAAGTTAGGGATAAAACCCACCCATTTAGAGGGATAATCTGGATGGTCAAATTGACTGTCATTTGAAATTAGTTGGTCTTTGAGTAAATGGAATTGCTTCATCCTTTTGAAATATACTACTGGGTCTCCAATCACCAACAGCAGAGAGCAGGCATACTTAATCTAGCTGTTTTAAATTCAACACAAATGTGTCTTGAGGAACTGGGATCACTGTTTCTCACACGCTTTGAATCGCTAATGTTTAACTCTGAAGGCTAACAAAACATAATTTAGGTGGATACTAGAAAACAAAGTACACAATGAAAAGTAAGATCAGAAGATCAGAATACTAGCATTACGATACTATTATTTAATAATACTATTATTAGAATAGTAGTGGCAAAAAATTAACAACCAAGGATGTGATGGTGGTGAAAGCTCAGCAATGAACATAATATGGTAATCAGAATATTGCTGTTTCAAGCGTTACCACAAAGTTGCATCTTAGCACTCTACGTGAAATGAATTCTTTCATAATTGTAAAACGTTTACATTTTCAGCATTTAGCTGATACCTTTATCCAAAGTGACTTACATTGCTATTACAGTAATGAGGGTTAATGGCCTTGCTCAAGGGCCTAACAGCAGCAACCTAGTAGTGGTGAGGTTTGAACCGGCATCCTTTGGATTACTAGTCCTGTACCCTACCCACAAGGCTACATATGGCCTCAGTTGCTTTGGTTAAAAGTATCTGCTAAATGGAACAAATGTAAAAAGCAAGTGTATCATAAGCTCAACAACTCCAGAGAATGCATGTTATGTCGAAGGACCAAATTCAAAGATGCAAACCACTATAGTATTTTTTTTGTTTAAGCAATAACAAAGTACAAAATCGCAAGTGGGTAAAAGTTAACAAAAAAAATTAGACAGGGCATCTGTCCAGTTACACAATCACACAAGCACTTGCATTATCACAACCTAAGGGGGATTTCTGAATAGCCATTCAAAGCGTGTGAGAAACAGTGATCCCAGTTCCTCAAGACCAATAATGCTGTGTGGCTCACAATCAGCCACCTGTCCACCATGTCACCCATACAAGTGTAGCAACAGCATCATAAAATGATAACACAACAAAAATTATACAATGGCAAAAGTAACATAGTTGGAGAAACATACATACAGTGGGACAAAAAGTATTTAGTCAGCCACTGATTGAGCTAGTACTCCTGCTCAGAACAATGAGAGAGGTTTTCATCATAGGTACACTTCAACTATGAGTGACAAAATGAGGGAAAAAAATCCAGGAAATCGCATTGTAGGATTTTTAAAAAAAAATATTTGTAAATTATGGTGGAAAATAAGTATTTGGTCAATAACAAAAGTTAAACCCAATACTTTGTAACATAACCTTGTTGCCTTTGACAGAGGCCAAACGTTTCCTGTAAGTCCAGGTTTGCACACACTATAGCTGGTATTTTGGTATTTTACCCATTCCTCCATGAAGATCTCCTCTACAGCAGTGATGTTTTGGGGCTGTCGCTGGGCAACACAGACTTTTAACTCCCTCTACAAATTATGAAAAATCTATAAAGGTTGAGGTCTGGAGACTGGCTAGGCCACTCCAGGACCTTGAAATGCTTTTTACAGAGCCATTCCTTTCTTGCCCGAGTGGTGTGTTTGGGATAATTGTCATTAATACAGGTAATGAGTGGAGGACAGAAGAGCTTCTTAAAGAAGAAGTTACAGGTCTGTGAGAGAAATCTTGCTAGTTTGTTGTTTACCAAATACTTATTTTCACCATAATTAACAAATAAATTATTTAAAAATCATATAATGTGATTTCCTGGACCTCTCTCATTTTTCTAAGTCGGCGAACTTGCACAATCAGTGGCTGACAGAATACTTTTTGCCCACTCTATGTTTGGAGCACTGTAGGATTCTGGAAGTTTGTGTTTGCGAGTGGGGGTTAGCTGTAAGTACACTGATGCCAGTAATTACAGCTGTCATGTGATAAAGGGGACTGAAAAGTAGGTGAAAATTAGCAAGGAGAAAGTTAAGAATACATAAATCATTGTCGGGGAATAATACGTTTTCCAGAGACACCACTAAAGTTAAAGAGGAATGAAAAATTCCATTTACATTTAATGAAAAAAATATATTTGTATGACAGTTTATCCACTTTAAAGGGTCAGGGGTAAAGGTGGGTCGATTTTTCCTATTTATTTAACTAAAGTAATTTGTTTTTATTTGTTTTTACAGATAAAATGTGTTGGTTAGTTTTGTACTTGGGAATGGGGGGGGGGTCATTTGTCCTCAAAATGTCCGATACTTCAGAGCACAATTTATCCAGTGTGTAGGGAAAATTGACCTGTCAAAAATGGCTCTTCCATTGATCTACAGTGTAGCATAAAGGAGAAAATCATTCAAGACTGCTGTTCTATCCAACAGCAAGCCACCTGATCTGAACTTTCTTTCTAGTGTGTGTCTTGCACCCACCAAGCAGGAAGACACTCTGACAGTGTGCCATCAAAGGGCACTACACTCACACAATCACATACTGTATTATCTGCCATCTAGGGGCATCTTTGTGTTTTAAATTATGCTATATCATAAAAAATTACCATGGTTTAAATTACAGGCCTTTATTTTAAGCCTGTGTAGAGTAGAACTTCTGATATGGTCTGCAAGTAAAAAACTGCATATGTAGACTTGAGCCAAAGTAATATACTGACAATGTGTAGGTATTGAATGTTATCCCATAATAGCTGAAGAAAGAAAAATGCTTTATTATTTAGCTTTTGTCAGTTGTACAAGTATAGTCATGTTTGCTAACAAAGTTCAAATTACAAAAGTATGTCTATAGGGATTTACTGTGTGTGTGTGTGTGTGTGTGTGTGTGTGTGTGTGTGTGTGTATTCTTAAGCCTCTGAGCTTCTGAATTCCTTGTACAGTGGATTAGAGAAGGACAGTTTGGCTGAAAACTGAAAAGGAAAAAAAAACATTAAAAAACAATTCATAAAATTTCATGGAAAAAGATAATATAAAGAGAATTCATTACAGGGAATGGGGGGAGGTGGTGGATCCAGGTGCTTGATGTATGTGTGTATTTATTTTTAGACTTTTAAATTATTTTCACCCAGGGCAAGGGACGAAGACCCCTTCCATATGTTGCCCCAAGGGCATTCTTTGTTACACTGGCTTTGAAGTCGATTTATTGTGCAAAAACAGTGATTCCTGTACTTGGAAAAGCAACAGACACAATAACAGTGATTTGCCTAGGCATGGCACTTTCTCTGTTGTGATGACAGATGGACCACTACAACGTTAAGAGATAAGTCTTCTTGTATAAGACAGTGCTATAAAGTTGGTTAAATATATCTTGGCAATCTTTTAATGCATTCTTGAGCTGGAATTGAATTCAGTTAAAATATACAGCTTTAGCATATAAGTGTCAACAAGTATTGCAAGGCTTGTTTGCCAAAGGTGACCCATCTGTGAGCAGGTGCATTCAAGCATTTTATGCCTTAGGATCTAACGATTCAAATGCAACCGACCAAATCTAATGCCTGGGTGACTTTTTAATCTTGGGCCAACTGGAAGTTCTGCTCCATATCTTGCCTGAAATATAACCTTGTCAAGCTTGAGTCTTAGCTGTGTTTAATGCCTTCTTCTCACAGAGGTGCCATACATGGGCCAGATGTGGAAAATGTGTGCTTGTGTGGGATCATTTCTTGTTTTCTGTCCAGCGTGAATGCTCAGTTATTATTACCAATTACTTAATGTGTGTTCATGAGTGTGCCAATGTCGGTACCTCCAGTTCTCTCCATGGATAAACACTGATGGTAGATCTGTGGCTTTTGCTTAAATTGACATTAAAGCCAACACAATCTCTAAGTCTCAAATCTGAAAACTAAAGAGTATTTTACATACTTTAGAAGTAATTCTTATTACACTTATTAATTAACTAATTTTAAACAAACACATGATATTTTAAGAATTATCGATTGATTTCTAAATCAACCGCAGTGTGCTTAAACACATTGGTTTATTTGGTATTAGTAAATCAAGTCTTTAAACTGTTAAAATATTTGTAAAGACAGTGAATGTCCACATCCAATACACTACATTTGTATAAATATTACATGATTTTAAATATAAAATAGTCTTTGACTTACTTCTTCGCTCCAACAATGTGTAGAACTCTCTGACTCCTCATTCACAATTAACCTGGACTTTCTGAGCAGACAAAACACAATGTTCATTCATAAAAGCAAATTGCAAAATACTAACATTCAGAAATGCAGACCTAATAAAATTTAAATCGATAATTTGTTGATTGTAACATTTGGCTATAAACACAACATTAAATACACATACTTAGCTGTGTGATTTTTTTGATGAAAGAAAAATATGGTCACACCAACTGCAGTAACAAAGAGGATCACTGATGCTGTTACTCCAATGTAAAGCACCTCTGAAACACATATTTGGTAAAATCCAGTCAAACAACAAATCTTTACATTTTTCTAGTGGAAATGTTGCACACACAAACACAAATGCATAAACACATACACACCAATCAGGCAGAACATTGTGACCATATTTCTAATTTTGTGTTGACTTTGTGGCCCCCAAAAACAGTGAACTGTGATGTACTGTATATTCTGACAACTTTCTATAAGAACTAACATTAACTATTATTTAAACTAGTAATTAACAATTGTTTGAGCAACAGTAGTTCTTCTGTTGGATCGGTTGCCGTTTGCCACATGCATCAACACCCCACAAGAGCTGAAGGAGATGCTAGCCATCACAATTTGGCCCCTGTCAAACTCACTAAAATCCTAAGCGCATTTTTCCTGATTCTATCACATCAACTTGAGAATAAAGAAGAATACATTGTTATTCATTTCACCCATCAGTGGTTACAATGTTGTGCCTGGTCATGTATAGTTGCACATACTTACCGTGTTTAGTTTCTGGTAATGCACTTGAAATAGTTGGGTGGGTTGGTTTTTCCTGCTTGTTGCAACGATTGCCCGTCCATCCTAAATGACAGCTTGACAAAAAGGAAACAAGCCATTAAAATCCAGACACAAACCCTGATACAAATACATAAATTGAAATGCCAATCTTCACCGTGCACTGCCACATAATGTCCATTTACAACAGGAAGCACAAGGGATGCACTGATTTGCTGAGAATATTGCTATCAATAGAAAACCTTAACTAATATAATATATAACATTAACAAGTTTACCTTAGTAAATCAGTGTTTTTTTTGTTTTAGGACTAATTATTACTAATTTTCAACACATCACTTCAGCTCATCTAGAAAATGCTCGGTCGACGAAACTGTGGAGGTTAGATCAGGGAATGTGGGAGAAACCTAGCTGATGAAGACCTGAAGTTTGTTTATGAAGGAGGAATTGATGCCATCTTGAAGAGAGTTACAATAGTCTAACATTCTGGGAATATAACCATGAAGTTTCAGCAACAGCCAGCGAGAAAGATGGTCTGATCTTGGCAATGTTCCACAGATGAAAAAATAACTACTTCTAACTACTGAAGTGATATGAGCACTGAAACAGGGTTGAATTTAGCATTACACCATAATTTCAAACAAGTGGGAAAGGTGAATGCAAACAATGCAGGTCAATGCAGAGAGAAAGAGCAGAGGTGTTGACTTTGACCCAGTGAGAAGTAGCTCAGTTTTTTGACTGTTTAACAAAGTTAAGTCTCATCCATTTCTTTTTAAAATTTCTATTAAGCAGGTTTCCAAGGGACCAAGGGGTGGATCTTTAATGGAGGTAAACCTGGGTGTCGTCCACGTAAAAATGTAAGTCAAGTTTGTATTGATGTAATACTATATATCCAAGAGGTAGATTGTAAACAATGAACATGAGAGGTCCTAAGACTGATCCTTTGGGGAATTCCTTGAGAGACAGGATAAATAGAGAAGACACAGAGTAACAAACTGCTGCGTATCAGTTATATGTGATGCAAACAAGTCCAGGACGATACCATCGATGCCGAGATACTTGACAGAAGAATTGAATGACAACGTTGCACTTAGTTCTTGAAGTAATAGGATGCTGAGAGCACCAGCATACATGGCCATAAGAAGAGTATTAATGACCTTAGTTAAATCTGTTTCAGTGCTGTGAAATGGATGGAAACTGGACTGAAAAGGTTCAAAGAGATGGTTTATTTGACAGAAAGGGAAGGTTAGAGAGAGGGCGATAGTTGGTTAACTCTATTTGATATAGACCAGGTATGGGAGTGTCTCCAGCAATCTTTTAAATAGAGGGAACCGGACCAGATTGCAAGGAATGATTAAAAAGGATTGTGAGATGGAGGACCAGGGCAGGTAGCCATGGTTTGGCTAAAGCTGTAAGGAGTGGATTCAAGTATTGGAAGTGATAATAACAGAATTAAAGGTAGAAACAGAGGAAGAAGATGGGTTGCAGTCAAACGTATGAATAATAGGATGAGATTGAAATATGTTATATAGTATATAATTGAGTCTATATCTTTATTAGTCTGTGCCGGATTCACTGACAAAAAAAAGCTGTGGTTCCAGCAAGAATTCATTAAACACACAGCAGAAATAGACCTCTGACAGAGTTGCAATTGCTCATAGGTCCTCACACACTCACAAACTTAGTCATTTACTCATTTCTAAGGACAATTTAAAGCAGTCAGTCAGCCTAAGGGAATGACATGAAACTCAAATACCAAGCCTAAACTGAGGAAAGCACTAGTAGACTCAAACACAGTGGCAGACACTGAGCAGAGTGCAGGTGGCATACTAAATACCCATTTGGCATTATGTTAGTGCTTGCAGTAAGGACAAACTGTACATATTCTCTCTTGCTATGAATCAGAATGCATTAGCATTCATCTGGAGTCTTTATGAAAACAAAGCAAGTTTGGTATGAGGATCCTTTTTAGGCAGGACCTGACTTATTATGACTTTATTTTGAAATGATAATTGCATGCCAAACTCACTAGGGGTTTTCGGCACTCCAAAAATTTGGAAAACATTCCTAGAATTTAAATAGCTATTATAGCAGTAAGGAAGGTAACTTCAATTTAATGTTTGTGAGTTTTATTAGATGCTCACTTACTTCTGGCACAGTGATTAACAGTGATGACATTAAGCATTTTTTAAAACATGCAGAAAGCTTTGGCTCTAGTTGGGAGAGGGTGAGTGAACATGTGTATGTCCATGTCTTGGCTTCATGACCAAGACAGGATTAAGTGTGTAGTCAAAATGACTGTGCAGTGAAAATACACATATATACACACTAGTGAACACTAGAGGCAGTGAGCACACGCACCCAGGGAGCATTTAGGAGTTGGGTGCCTTGCTCAAGGACACCTCAGTCGTGTCCTGTGGGCTCTGGGAATCAAACTGGCATCCTTCCGATCACAAGCCCAGTTCTCTAACCACCAGGCCACAGCTGCTACTCAGGAAATATTTTTTTGAAGTGTTAAACAAATTTGAGGCGCTGTAGTTGTAAATGCTACATGTGTTACGAATTCCTAAGGTGTAGTATTTTAAATGGATTAAGTAATACAATGCTTTGTGTGTTACTTACATACATACTGGACCTTTGTTTCCCACAACACACTGTCCACTATTGAGGCAGTATCCAACTGGGCACTCTAAACCAGAAACAAACATTTTACACACTATATGCAATCACCGTTAATCAATAATTAATCACTGACATTTTAATATACAGGGTGACCTGAAAGTATGGACACATGAGTAAAAATCATATTTTTATTAAATTGCAATAATTTTATAGTGATTCAATTTAATTATATTGCATTTATTAGAATACTACATCTTGTTGTTCATGCAGAGGCACAATGACTGGAATAGTTCTGTATTGACTAGAGACACCTGCCCACACTCTAACACCACCACCACCACCACCAAAGACGACAAGTGGCTGATGCATAGCGCTCTCTTTTATGTCTCCAACATCGTTGGTGCCAACATTTCTGTTCGGCGTGACTACACTTTCTTCAATGAACAGCACTGAGGCCCATTTGTCCCTTATCCAGTGTAAATGCTCCCTGTCCCATGCATGATGATTATGCCTGTGCCTGGTGGTGTGATCAGGTACCCTTGCATGTAAACAGTTTTGACTGGTCGGACTTGGATGCCTCTCACCTCCCTTAAATGTGCCTGAAGTTGTGTGACATTCATTATCTGGTTCTGCAGGGCACTGTTCACAATGAAGAGGTCATCAGTGTTGGATGTGGCCTAAGGACATCCACTATGCCTTTCTGTGACTCTTCCACTCTCTTCGTATCTCTGTTGCAACCTGCTGATGACACTCCAAGCTCAGTGGTCATTTCCGCCTGAGAAAATTCCTGTTTGAAGCCTTGCAGTGGTTAGGGACTGTTGATCAATTCTTAGGTGTCGTCTTGATCTCATGATGTCAAAATGTTAACAGCATGATGAGGAGTACTGTTTAAATACCAAATTTAACTGAGGCAGGTAATACCTGTTGTGATTTTTGCCATTGCTAGAAAACAGCAAGTTGTGTAAAAAGTACTGAAAACTAGTTTAGAAAAGGTCACATTAAGTTCAACTGTAAAGGTTAGAGTGTTAGGACGCGAATGTGAACGCCAGGCACCGCTAGGCAACCGACGCATGTGCAATCAGATGTAAACATGGAAGTCATCCGTGAGCGTCAGTGGTTGCCCAGCTTTGTTTAAACATACTGTGTGTGTGTGTGTGTGTGTGTGGTTGGCTTCTGGGTTCTGGACATTAGTCCCCTAACAGAATACTCTGGCCAACATGAAACCCTCCAACCCACCACCAGACGAGCCCAGGGCCCTCGTAGACCGATTGGACCAGCAAACCACACGTCTCGACAAACAAGAACATTTGCTCCACACCCTTGTGGAAGTGAATCAGCAGCTTCTGGTTCAATTGGGCCAGAAAGCACGCCGTGTTAGCACACTTACCCCATAGAATTTGCCCTTGTCTGTTCCTAGTCCTGATGATCCGACCTCCGCTGCACCTGTTCTATCTCCCGGTCCACCCGAGGGCCTCTTAGTCCACCCTGAAGCCTATCACGGCGATCTAGATAGTTGTTGGGGGTTTTATTCCAATGCAGTTTTGTTTTCTGTCTTCGCCCAGCCTTATTTTTTTCTGATGCCAGCAGTTGCGTACATCCTTAGTCTACTTCGAGGTAGGGTCCTTGCCTGGGCTGAAGCCTCTAGTTCAGTCATCAATCTCCAGACTTGCCCATTCAGAGAATTTCACCAGCGTTTTCGCTGGGTGATGCTGCGGCCCCGTGCCACGGCCTGCCTCCTGGGTATTAAACAGGGAAATCGCTCGGTAGCGGAGTTCTCAGTCGAATTTAACATCCTAGCAGCTGACTCCGGTTGGAATCAGTCTGCCCTCGGGGCTGTTTTCAGACAGGGACTAGAGAATTATCTGCTAGACGAATTGACCACCCGAGCCGAGCCACCATGCCTTCCTCTATCACGCCTTCCTGTCCACCCCCCTAGTTCTCCAGTCCAGCTACCTGAACCCATGCAGCTGGGGTGCATGCAACTTACCCCAGATGAATGGAATCGAAGATATCAGTTCAACACTTGCCTGTATTGCGGTGCCCCAGGTCATCTCCGTGACCAATGTCCTGTCCGGCCAAAGAAGAAACAGGGCCCGACAATAGGCCTAGGGGCATCGTCGGCCCCCCCCACTCAAGTTCCATGGCTTCCGTTTCCTATTGCCTGCCACCATTAGCGTTTCTGGCCGTGTGGGCAGAGTCGTATCAGTACTCGATCGATTCCGGCTCTGTATCTAGTCTACAGTGCCTTGGAGAGTTTTCGGCCCCCTTGAACATTTCAACCTTTTGCCACATTTCAGGCTTCAAACAAAGATTTTTTGAAGAATCAACAACAAGTGGGACACAATCGTGAAGTGGAACAAAATGTATTGGATATTCTAAACTTTTTTAACAAATAAAAAACTGAAAAATTGAGCGTGCTAAATTATTCACCCCCCTTTGCGTTAATACTTTGTAGTGCCACCTTTTGCTCTGATTACAGCTGCAAGTCGCTTGGGGTATGTCTATCAGTTTTGCACATCGAGAGACTGAAATTCTTGCCCATTCTTCCTTGCAAAATAGCTCGAGCTCAGTGAGGTTGGATGGAAAGCATTTGTGAACAGCAGTTTTCAGCTCTTTCCACAGATTCTCGATTTGATTCAGGTCTGGACTTTGATTTGGCCATTCTAACACCTGGATATGTTTATTTGTGAACCATTGTACATTTTTCTTTATGTTTAAAAAAAAAGTTTAAAATATCCAATAAATTTCGTTCCACTTCATGATTGTGTCCCACTTGTTGTTGAGTCTTCAAAAAAATTAGAATTTTATAACTTTATGTTTGAAGCCTGAAATGGGGCAAAAAGTTCAAGGGGGCTGAATACTTTCGCAAGGCACTATAATTTATAAAGGGCTTGTAGATCAGATCAAATGCCCTCTTGAGCCTCTCGAAGCACCTGTAAATGCCCTATCATTAAACGGCCGCTGCCTAGCCCGAATAACCTCCTGTACCATCCCTATAACCCTTGTTTTAGCCGGTAACCATCAAGAAAAACTTTTTTTCCCTAATTGATTCTCTACAGACTACCCATTGTCTTGGGATTCCTGTGGCTAGCCAAGCACAATCCTGAACTTGACTGGCAATGTTGCACTATCCGGAATTGGAGCCATTTCTGCCATGCCCACTGTCTGTGCTCAGGAGTTCGTTCTGTCGCCACCACGTTATCCCCACTCTCTGCCTCCAAATAACCTGACCTGTCTGGAGTCCCCTGGAGATTTATATGAAATGTCAATAGCTCATAAATCTAAGTAATTAAATCAAGATAAGTAAATATAGTCTTTTCTTGACCAGCCTTATGATATTCATTTTCTTTTACACATGATTTCAAGGTTGAAATAGGTACAAATTGGGACCAGGGTGCAAACACCAATGTAACCTGGGAGCGTTCCCGCACCATTGATGAGGCCCTGATCCACGAACCTGACCCTTGTGACTAACCGTCCAAGCGCACGTATGTGCCCTCATCTGCCCAGTCCGCCGTCCCCCAGTGGGGACACAATTCTCTCTCCGTGTGCCATCCCGGACAACAAAGGAAGCCCTCCTTCGGCGGCATCTCTGGTTGCCCTCTCTATCCGCCGATACCCGGGAGTTGGTACCTTCCGGTCCTACCCGCTCACGTGGGAAGAATTCCCACCAGCCTCCTTCCAGTCCCTCAGTTCGATTGTCCATCCCTGGATTGCCGTGGTCCCATATTGGTCTGGTCTAACTGCACAACTTGTTATATACTCCAAATCAATCATTTTGTCTTACATTGAGTTCCTCATTGCAAACAGTTTGAGCCCATGGTATTTCATGTTTTGACACTGTGCCAAAATGTCTGTTAATTTTTGTGAAAATGAATGACAACATTACAAAGTGGTTAATACATTACTGTCCCTACTTCTCAGAATGTGTTGCAGGCCTGAAATGCACAAATGGATGTTTATTAATAAATGAAATTAAGCAGACAAAACATGAAATATTGCAAATTCATACAGTCTGCAATCAAATAAAAGTCAAAGTAATGGTAAGAAACTCTGTGTTATTTGCATTTTCTATACTTTCCCAACTCTTTTTTTATTAGGGTTTGTAAATAGCCTTCTCTTGTTTCCAGAGTACTCAAACAAAAACTCTGAGTTCAGGTGCTCCTGTAACCGAGTGTTCCAAAAAACACTGAGTTTGTGTTTCATGCCCCTAGTGTTCCCTGCTCCTGTCTACTTAATTTTTCTCAAGTCCATGAGTCACAGCTGTTTCCTGTTTTTTAATTATTGCCATTTATATGGCGTTGGCGGCATGGTGGCTTAGTGGGTAGCACTGTCGACTCACAGCAAGAAGGTCCTGGGTTTGATCCCTGGGTGGGGTGATCTCGGTCCTTTCTGTGTGGAGTTTGCATGTTCTCCCCGTGTCCGAGTGGGTTTCATCTGGGTACTCCGGTTTCCTCCCACAGTCCAAAGACATGCTACCAGGTTAATTGGAGACACTGAATCGTCCTGTAG
>JAYDZG010000036.1:6553260-6566683 GCA_034509265.1 Microcambeva bendego
TATATATATATATTCATTTCACTCCACCAGCTTAGACTATTTTGTGCAGCTGCATCACATACAATTCAGATTTTAAAAATTTAAATACCGGTTGTAACGTAACAAAATAGGCAAAAAGCCATGGGGGTGAATACTTTTGCAAGGCACTGTATAATGTCAATGACATTGTTCTCTCAAGTTTAACAGACACTGAGCTGAATACCAGACTTAAATCAACTTTTGTTGGTTCATCATATAAGATACCACAGTCTTCATGTCCTCTGCCATCAATGGAGTCTTGGCTGCCAAACAACATGTCAGCAGTTCATGGCTGGTGCCATATCAGATCACTGTCGAGGGCACTCACCACAGCAGTATGCAAGCACCTTCTTGCTATTTTAAAGATACTTCAAGACAGTAACAATTAGGCTCTTATTAATACCACTCAGTTCTTTATACTGCACATATTTGTGGCATTCAACAAATATAACACAACTATCTTTAAGCTATTGTCCTGATTTGATAAGAAATAGTAAAGTAAAATAGTTATGAGAAAAGAATAACTTACATGTATTTTGCAAAAATATAATTATTTATCTTTACTAAATAATTTTTGCGTACGTCAAACATAAAATTACAAAATATATGATTGTAAATCATCACCCCATCCAGACAAAAATGCTGTGCTTGTTTTGCAACTGTGTACACCTGATCAGGAGCTACAGCAAACATTTCTACCAGGGTTCAAATACTTTTTTAGCCTGTGTATTTTCAATAAAATATGTTACTAGTTTAAGCAAAGTGTGTTTATCATAATTACAAAATTGAGTTGATCTAACATTTTCTGAGCAATTGACAGATGAATGCATATCCAAAAGGTTCACAGACTTGTTTTGCAGTTCGTTCTAAATCTTTGTGCGTTACTGCTCTATATAGAAATCGTTTTCCCACTCTGTCTCTTCTCTTTTAGTCTCACTCTCAACAGAGTACTGCCTTTCACTCTGGTGATAGCATTCTTGTTGTGATTTTTGCTGACTGTGCTGCCGGCCATTCCGTTCACCATGATCGTGCTCTTGCACCCTTTCTGAGCGTTGGTGGTGATGATGATGATGGTTATGGTGAACAGGCTGTTCATCTTCCTCCTTCTTATTTTCCGGGTGGTGTGTATGTGAGTTTGTGGGTGGAGTTGTGTTTGTCATGGTGCTTTGTGGCTCTGCGTCTAGTGCCGAGTCTCTGCTCTCTACAGTTTCTTGTCTAGAAAGTGTGCGTGTTGTGCGGTTGTGATGGTGATGGTGGTGATGATGGTGATTGTGGTGTTCGGTTCTTGTTGATAAAGAACGGTGGTGTATATGTGGCACTCTGTTCTCACTTCGTAAAACTCTCTGCTCTTTGGCTTCCTCCTTTAACTCCTCAATGTCGTCGTACTCAGCTTGGTCCAGGCTCTCCTGCTTTTGCAGGCGATGGTGATGACGGTGATGGTGATGGTGATGCTCTTCTTGTGACATTCTTCTATCACTTAACAACTTCTTGGCTTTTTGGGTTCCTGCCATGCCCTGGGATAGCGCACACAAGCACACAAACATGCATTAGTGATGAAACACAAGTCTTGGCTGGACTGCATTGTCTACGCATGCATCACAGTCTGCTAGAATATTAATGCCAAACACTGTAACACATACAGAATTGACCACTGCAAACCACTGCAAATCAAAATTCTAAATGATTCAGTCAGATTTCTCATACTGAATGAATAATTAATTAATATGTTGGCACTGAATTAATTAAGACCATCATCATTGAATCATAATTACTTGGCTCAGCGAGGATAACAATTGTACTTTACTTACACTGCATGGAAGTTTTTATTTAAACCTAAATGACATATACCGTGATCGTTCAAAGTAAATGGCAATTATTATACACTATACAATGAATAACAGGGTCCAAATTCACTTGGACACCTGATAACAAGCTTTTTGGACTTCCAATTTCAAAAACAAATGGCAGAAAAAAAGCATTACCTTTTCAGCTATAAGAACATCCATTCAATATAACCAGGCTTCTCACAACACTTTATGCTTGTCTGTTGGAATGTATGCCCAATCAGTTAAAATAGCATGTTTATGGTTGGGCACTAGACACATTTGTAAGGTAATCAAGAAAACCTTGATTGATTCTTCAGTTAATTCCAAAACTGTTCAGTGGGGCTATGGGGCTGAGGTCAAGGCTCTGTGCAGACCAATGGAGTTTTCTTTTACCTGTTTTTTCTTCATGTCTTTAAAGCAGTGGTACACAGCTTTTAGGCCCCATGGTTTCATACAAGATTTGAAATGATATAACAATTCTGCTCAAAAATGTAGCTTTTATCCCTGTTAAAAGAAACTCCCATATAGTGTTGAAAGGATACAATAACACCTGAAGTGTGTTGAAAATGTTGGAAATTTCCATTGCTTTTGCAAAAATATCTAATTATTTGTATTTTCTGTGTGGCCTGGTAATAAATGTCCATCGGACTCCACCCCGTTTACAAATCAGGTATTGAGTTTTGAACAAACTGGTACATAAAAGCTCTGGCTTTTACAACTGGCAACTGGCTGTTGTGAATTATTGCTTAATGAGGTACATAGACCTAAAGTGCCAATTAAGGAAACGAGCACGGTCAGTAGTCTGTGCCAGATGGCAGATGGGCATAATGCTATAATTAGATTAATTTCATGTTGAAGATTCATGTCAATTTCATTGATTTCACTTAAGTCAACTGACTGTGATTACATTAAGAATTGGGTTGTTGAGTGTGAGTCTCTTTTCACTCTCTGATTCACCAACGCAGCACTCACCGTGAATGAGGCTAAGCATCTGTAGCCTCGTCAGACTGAATCAAAGCACAGCAGGTAATATAAAAGATGATTAGGTTGAGAATGTGTACAAGCACACACAGAGAGCCTAACACAGCTGTATACACAATGCTTCAACACATATAATAAAATCTAAACAAGATTGAGCACATATAATCTTAACCTTAGGCTTTTCAATTTAGTGAGTTAATTACTGTAAAAAATATTTTAAAAGTATTTCACAGAATGTTAGCTAAATAATTGAATATTGTTATATTTTCAAGTTGAAAAATATTAACAATATATGTGATTATTATTATTATTTTAACATTCAGCACCTGCAGATGCATAATAACAGAAAATATAAGCAATTACAATACATGCGTCCTCTATTCAGACAAGGGCTTTAAAATATTTAAACATTTGTTGAAGTGTATATTGCATAGCTATTATCACATGCAAGAGATGAGTCATAAAAGATAATAGGTTTTGATTAGCAAGTTACATTTTATACCCTAGAGCTCCTTATAAACAGACATAAACAATACACTAACATTCTAACCTTTTTGTCAGAACCAGCATTCACTTATTAAACAATTTTAACTACAGTAGCTCATCTGTTGGATCAGACTACATTGAATAGTCTATACTCCCCTCATGCAGCAATGAGCCTTGGCCATCCATGACCTTGTCACCAGTTTACCACTGTTCCTTCCACTGGCCCTTGCCCAAAATGTAAAAACAATGTATAAAATGTTCACTTGCTGCCTAATATATCCCACTGACTAACAAGTTCCATGATGAAGAGATAAACTGTTATTCACTTCACAAGTCAGTGAATCCAGATGGAGTAGCATTCCAGAGGCAAGAGTCTGAACTGGTTGACTGGGCACCACCCTACTGGTCCCAAGCCTTGATAAACAGGTTGTGTCAGGAAGTGCATCTGGCATAAAAACTATGGCAAATTAATAATCCACATTTTGACCTCTGTAAATACTGAACTACTCTAGAGCAGAGACTATATTCTTATACCAACAATTTTGCCTTGTTGACCTTTCTCCCTCAGGTGGAGCTAATCTCCCTCTTAGGCTGACTGGCTAGACCAACAAAACCCCCTGGTATTCAAACGAGATGGTGGTGGGTTAGTGCATTAGACTGTAGCGCCATCTGAGTGCCCTCCGAAATTAGAATTTCTTAGGTTTGTTCATTAAAAACTATTTTGAATATTCTGATCCCAAAGGTGAAGGAGGCGTGGGAGGAGGAAGCGCTGAGCATCTCCTCATCTTCTGGCATCACCTGAACTGCTGATCAGTGCAAGAAGTGGTACAATGATGTCAGGAGATGAGCCTGTGTTGACAATTCACTGGCAAGATAGCAATGAATGTCTGACTGTTTTTAACATCTGCCTAGGTTGTTTTAAATCAATGGTGCAGCTGTGTTTTTCATTGCTAAAATAGTAAAACGTCAAAAAAAATTCAATACATGCCTCATTTCAAAACCACCATGCCCTTCAGCATAGATATATTCGCAAGCACCGTTGCTATTTAAACTATAAAACGGTGCAGATTGAAGACATGACAATCGATGTTGGCGGGGTGTAAAATAGCAATGAGCATCGTGATTCATCTTGCTCAGGGAGTAAGATAGAGCCCTTAGTCTCACTATGCTTTTTCTAGATAACAATTCTTCCCTAGCTTCATCCAAACACCCAGGATTATATTAAGAACTAGCGATTGGAGCCGTTCCATGCCCGGGTGTGCGCATTTCTGTTGGCACATATACTTATATGGAAGTGTGTGCTGAAAAAGAAAATAAATAGTTTTCACTAATCCATATGTTGCCCCACAGGCATTTTTTGGAAAGCACTGGCTGTACATTTGAAAAAGCCAACGGCTTGCTTTGAAGTTGATTTATTGTGCAAAGACAGCGCCACCTGTACTTGGGAATGCGACACTTACAATTACAGTGATCTGCTTAGGCACTCGCTCCTCTTTCAGAAAATCTATAGAGATGTCAAGTGACCATTACAGCATTATATAAGAGATTTAAATATACACTGAGCAAGTAGCATTTAGCAGGATGTTTGACATAAAAATATAATATGAAATTATTTAGCATTTAAATTATAAATTAAATTATATTTTATACTTTATCATATACGCCTCTCTTTCTACCCCCCACATCAATCCCAGCCTCACTGAACAAGGGTAGAAGAAGGGTATAGTTTGGTGAGCACCTGCAACTGTAGACTAGACAGTGGTTCAGGACTGGCTGACTGGGTGGCAGTGCTGTCTAGGAGTGGATTGGGTGGAATGTAGCTCGCTGGGTGAGTGGACTTCCAGTATGCCTCCAGATAGTCTGCCAAGTGTTCACATGCATCCTCTAACTGATTCTCATCCAGGATGATGTCAAACAGTTCCTGGAAAGCAAGAAAAAGGAAATTATTAAACAGTAAAGGGCTATGCACACAAATGAGGGAAGGAATTAGAGATGGAAGAGTTGAAAAGTAAGGGAATAAACAAAGAGAACATAAGTAAATTATGTGAACATATTTTATATTGTTAGAGGCAGTCGTGGTCTGGTGGTTAGAGAACTTGGCTTGTGATCAGAAGGTTGCCGGTTCGATTCCCAGAGCCGACAGGTCACGACTGAAGTTCCCTTGAGCCAAGCACTTAACCTCTAACTGCTCCCCGGGCGCCATGGCTAGGCCTTCCCACCACTCCGGGCCTGTGTGCTCACTGCAACCTAGTGTTCACTAGTGTGTATTTGTGTTTCACTGCACGGATTGGGTTAAAATCCGGAGAACGAGGAAAAGAGTATTCTAAAATAAAAAAAAAATAAAAATCTAAATACTTAGTGAATGAGATCAGGAATTTGCTCCTTTCTCCAACTTTCCACGGTACTTGGAAGAGAAGTGGCAGATCCCTTAGTGCTATAAAGCTCAATATTTTTCAGAAATAAGGTGACCCATTTAATCCTTTTCTAGTAAGCTCAGCATTCTAAAGACATTTTCAACATCTGTGGTTGAATATGGTTCATCTATTTAAAAATATCTTGCCCTATTGTAAGGCATATTGGGGTTGAGAGACGTGTCTTCCAACAAACCCCCTAACAGAAATATTATTGCCAATTTTCCCTGCCAAGAAGTGCCCAGCCACGAGAATCTGGGCCCAAATGAGAAATGAGATTAGAATGCATGGATCTAAGAATCCCAGTGCACCACCTTGGGCTGTTGTCTGATGTGCTTAACATGTAAATAACATGTTCTGTCCTTAAACACTACAAGCCAAATTATGATTTTGAACACACTCCATTGTAGTGTAGCATTATGCTAATTAGTAAACAAGTGAGTTCATTTTTAGTAACTATCAATTAAAGTGTCTTTTAAAAATGTCTGGGGACAATAATAATGAGTCAGACATGCATCTAGCCAACAGTCAAAACACTGGTTTATTAAACCCTAGCTTGTACACAGAGCATCAAAGCCTAAAATGAGCATGCCAGCAGGTGATCCAATTGAAACTACTTCAGAATTACTTAACTAATTGTGTTTCATTCTGTGTGTCCATACTTACTGTGGGACACTGAGCCAGTTTATCTGCGGCAACCATCTGCACATTCAGGTGTTTGGCCTGAGACTTTCCTCGAGATTTTATTAATCTCTGCAACACCTGAAAACACACAAGACAAACTGTGTATATACTCTATACAGGTTTGATTTCAGGTACCCTGGTCTTGTCTCACTGAAGGTATATTAAGTTGTACAACCATACAGTTGTTGACATTTACTTCTCGACCTAAGCAATTCTGCCAATGACAACACATGTGCATGTGCCAATTTACTGGTGCTAAATAAACAATAATTAATGAAATTATTAAAATATTAATTAAATATTAAAATGTAACGATCATTCAAGAGCAAAGAATTACAATTTTTAAAATGTAACAATTAGCTTAAAATATTTTTAAGGTCATTCTTGGTGGTCACTTGATAGAGAAACTTGGAGCAGCTTGGAATAAACGAACAGATAATTCAGTTATCTGAGGCCCACATTGTTTAGCTTGGTGATCCAGCCATACAATCTGTTATGTTTATGGATGTTATGATGACATAAAATCCATTTTGTCACAAGACAAAATGGCACCTGTTTGACATCACTTGGAGGGGTTGCCAGCTATTGGATTTTCAACCCAAATTTATTTATGTGAGGATACTTTCTTTATTTGTGTTATTCTTTTATTTATACAACTTTTCCAGGCTTGTTTACACAATAAGGGAAGTATGCAGCTTTGTTTAGCATTGTTTGTATTTACATCATAAATAAAAGGACATTCATTATTTAGATAAATTGTCATAACATCAATGTCATTTTGTTTAAAATCAAGAAATATGCCATTGTTTACCAATTGTTAATTTAGTCATTTCTATTTCATTTTTCTATTACAACTTAAAAACCTTTACTAGGTTTCAGTAACAATTAAAAATATGTCCCTCACTACTAGTGCCTCAGCCAGACAGCAGATGTCTGGAATAAGTAAGTCTTGTCTTACCAAAAGCCTTATCTTACCAAAATCTTTTATTTTTATAGTAAGCCTTATCTTACCAAAATCAGTTATTTTTGTCTCTCAGACACAGCTAACCACATCTGTAAAGTGCCTGGACTAAATCACTTATTTTTATGTCTAACTTGGAGAGACAATCCAAAGGCAGGTATAAAAGTAAGTGACAGAATAAGTGTTGTATGTTTGTGTACCTTTGGGGAGGAGATCTTAACATAGATGATGATTGGTGCAAGTGAGGTCTTGCCCAGCTGGGATGGATGGTTTATTGTATCAGCATCCAGAACCACCAGCTGTAATGTGCGTGCCAGCTCAAATATCCTCTCAATCTCACTCTGTACTTCAGCTAGCACAAAACACACAAAGAATGACACACGATCAGTTCCTGACTAAATTTCATTCAGAAATCAGTCACATTTCAGCAAAGGTGTTGTAGAGAGTGTTTATTTTAGTTACACTGCTCAATGATCTGAATTAAATGAAATGTTTAAATCCACTGCTTTGTGAGTATGCATGTGTGTGCATAGGGTGTGTGTGTGCATGAGTGTGCTTTGTGTTGATTGTACAAAAGATTGCCAGGAGTGCAATTAGGCGGTCATGCTGTAAGGAATGTCTTTGATCTTAATCATGGCTCACTAATCAAGCCAAACTAACAATCATAGCAAGCTTCCTGCTAGCTCTATCTAATGGTTACATACACTTTCTGAGGTTGTGTACCCTTCTCATGAATTCTGGCTCAATGGTCTTAAGTAATAAATTGTAGTATTAGTACTATGGTGTGTATTAGCTATAAAATATATTTTGGCATGAATTTATTATATAAAATTTAGAACAAAAGAATGAACTAAGCCAATTCAGTGTCACGTTATACAGTTTTAGCCACAACTAGTTGTTACAATACAAAAGCAGTTTTGTTTGAATCTCTTTTGAACCTTGGTGTTCCTTAGAGAACCGATGCACATTTCCACCATTTTTAAAAACCTTTCGCATGAATTGCTGCATCAATGCAGAGGGCATGAAGGCATTCAGTCTGTGGCTCTGCTGAGGTGTTATGGAAGCCCAGGTTGCTTTGATATAAGCCTTCAGCTTGTCTGCATTGTTGTGTCTTGTGTTTCTCATCTTCCTCTTGACAATACATCATGGATTCCCTCTGGGGTTTAGGCCAATTAAGCGCAGTGATACTGTGGCTATTAAACCAGGTATTGATACTTTTAGCCAGGTGGTACTTTGTAAACAGGTGGAGAGTCCTGCTGGAAAATTAAATCCACATTTCCATAAAGCTTGTCAGCAGAGGAAAGCATGAAGTACTCCACAATGTTCTTGCAGAGGGCTGCACTGACTTTGGACTTGATATAACATAATTGACCAACACCAGTAGAGGACATGGCTCCCCAAGCCATCACTGGATTTTATTAGCTAAAAGCCATAATCATCAACAATAAATGAAAGAAACGCTTGAAATAGATCATAGTTTGTAATCAATCTAACTTTCAAATCTATATTATCTATATTTAGCTGTATGTATTTAATGTGTGATGTTTACAATATTGTAAAACCATGAAATAAAAGTGTAACATAGATTGATGTACTCAAAGTACTTTTTTACATTAAAAGTACATTTTTCTCTGCTATTACTGGTTATAAGTGCTCTGTACATCGCATATAGACTTACCCAGATTTGAGCGTGTGTTAGATCGTTCAATGATGGCATGTTTACTGGGGTTATTCAGGACAGAACGCTTGGCTAAAGAAATATCCGCCGTCACTCGAGTGATTGATATTCTATGACGAAGGAAGAAAAAAAGAGAAAGCCCACATGCCAAGTGAGGACATTTATGAAATTGACTTCCCACAAATAATTCAATGGGAGGAATTAAGTGACACTGTTGTATATCTTACAATACCATTCATGCAGAAGTAAACAAGAGGAAAAAGATGACTGCCCAGAACTCCAGTCATTCATTTCCTACCCAACATTCCAGGCAGTATATTAGCCTCTAACTATAAACCTCATATATTTGCATTTAGATGTACAGTATTCATGTAGGCATCATTTACCCTGCCTCTAATAAACTATATGGTTTGACTTAATCTCCCAATTTTTAGTTTAGTAGTCAAACTGTGCCATGCTTTGTTCTTTTCAACCCACATACAGAGCTAAGTGTGTCCTGTGTTGAGATCTGGGTTGTTCTGCTTTGGGAGGAGGCATCAGTCCCCTTCTGGGAAAACAGTCGGGCAGGAGAAGGCGCAGGCATGCAGGCCGGCTTTGTGCTTATGGTCCAGCATGGCCAATTAAGGCAATGAGACAAGACTATTTAAAGTAGCTCAGCACACATGCTAATACATAAACTAGCCCAAAGAAGAACCAATAAGGACAGGAGATTTTAGAGAAAAGACTAGAGGGAACCTTTGGAATGTCTTACCTTCCCTCAAATCTATGCTTCAGGAAATCAAATAATGCTTTCTGCATCATGTCAGTTACCTGTAAAACATAAACAAAAGACTTATAGAACAGTACAAAAGTTACATAACATTATTCTTACATTATTTTATTATGATAAAATTTAATTATTTGTTCATTCACTGTCTGTTTTACTATCTGGTCATAGTGGGTCTGAATGATTGGTAGACATGCACATTCACACACAGTAGTATCAAATAGCCTGACTGCTCATCTTTGGACTGGTCATAGGCTTCATCTTTATTCATACCTTATCACCTGAGGTAAGGATTTGTGGACAAAGAAAGAACATGCAAACTCCAAAGAGAAAAGACCAGAAAAGTGGGGAAAAGGAGGACCAACTCTATATTACCATCCATGGTTTTGAAATGACATGTCCAACATGTCCTGATTTGTGATACATAGATTTTGTTTTAAACTCCTACTGCTACAAGTCTATCAAGAAACTGTTTGGATCTTTCACAAAACCCTTGTCACTTTCAACAGTCCAACAGATGACCTATTCTGGACATTCTAAACAGCTAAATTGTATCTTCCAAGCAGTCATGGTTTATAAATATGTTGTTATGTGTTTTAAACACTTCTAACAAAGCATAATCCATGCTTTATTTAAATAAGTGTAAAGAGCATGAATATTGTTGTGTTTGGGGAAAAATCAACAGTTCATTAGGATTACTGGAAATATCTGTGCAAGAGCTAATTCTGCAAAGATTTATGGTGCCAGTTTACTGGCATTGTAGAAGAGTCTGACCTCATAGCCCTTGAGTGACGGTCCCACCAGAACCACAGGCCTCATGGAGGGAACCACGTCATACGGAGGGATGTGCTCGCTCTGCAAAGTGCGGGAAAGTTTACGTCAATCTTTCTTTACCAATCACAGAACACACTCAAATATACAATGAATTCCAAAAAAAAGTCATATAACTTAGTTTTGTGCACACCTTATTGTTATTGATTTGGTTTTAAATGTTTTTATTAGGTTTTTTATGCAGATATTTATTACATCTGCCAAAATTGGGTCTCCATATGAGAATTACCTTTGTCATTTAGATATGAAATAAGCCATAAGGCATTTTAAGCAGGAAGACACAGGCTGCTGTTGAGTACAATGAGGCATATGACAACCCACTTGTAAACTAATAATTAGCATGTACAGAAAGAAAGGTTCACTGCACATCACCATTCCAATACCAATATATCTAAGTTAAGCTTTTTAGGAGGACTGGTAATTATTGATTATCAGTAATGTTTCTTGAAGAACATAACAAATTCCACCTGAGTCGACTTTTCTCCTTTAAACAGGACAATTACCAGAAAATTATAGCCAAGATAACACTGAAGTGGGTTTAGTGAAATTATCTGGATGAAACTGAGTAGACCAGTTGAAGCCCAGCTTTAAAACAAATTGAACAACTGTTTAGAGCTTGAGATGTTTTGCCATGAAAAGTGGGATAAACTGCCTAAATCTTGTTTTTAAAGGTTTGTACAGGTGTTTCCAGAGTTGTAATTGTTGCTAAATGAGATTCTACACTAAGTACTAAATTAATGCAACTGCATCACATCACAGTAAAATGTGCAAAATGTGCTTTAAATAATTTTTGAATTCAATGTACATTCAGAATTACAAAATACACACCATACAGCTATGCACTGTTTATTGTCAATCCCAATGTATTGGAGCCCACAGTTGTATGTTTAATGTACTCAAAATGAGCTGTCACAGCATTTTAATTAGCTTCTGTCTTGAATCACAGTAACAGGCTCAGTAATGGTTCTCTTGTCAGGGCATGATTAGCCAGATGTCTGAGAGAGCATAGCTGGCCACAGAAATAGTTTAACTTTGCCTTATTTAAGAGACACAAGCACATCTTTAAGGTTGTGTAATAATAGGCTATTGAATGAACTTCCTTAAGGGTTCTGAGCTGCCCTTTTATGTGACCAAAACATTTCAGTGTCATAAAAAATACAGTAGCAACTGGAAATATTCAGTATCAAGTTATGTTCAGAATATTGTATACATTTTAAAAAATGTAGTCTCTGTTTATTTAGTCTCTGTAAAGTCTCTTGAATCATTTATAAATCAAGCAATTTAACAGTTTAACATCATTTAGAGTAATTGGTGTGAACATTCCCAATACTCTGCCACTGACACCTGTCCCGAGGGATTTTCACCTATTGTCCTCATGCTAGAAAACAGTGTCTGTTATAGTGTTGGGATTAAAAACCACTCATGTGTAAAATAAAAAAAAAAATGTTAGAAATGTACAACATATTAATGAATTAATGTTTTCCCATTAGGGGTAAGAAATGTTAGTGATTACATGCAACAGCGAAAAATCTCCCACAGGCACCAGTCATACTTGTCAAATTAGGCTGGTTGTTGCTTTTATCACTGCACACTTTTTTCTTCCCAGAAGTTCAATAAATCTATTATTGTTTTGTTTCATCAAAGTATTTAGCAAGAGCCACACACATAAGCCAAACATCTACTGACCAGCAAGTGATTTATGCACATGTGCCTCACAGTAGGATAAACAATGAAGCAATAATTCAATGTAATTGATTTTTTAGTTTACAAGAGAAAGCTGGCATTGGCATTGAAACAGATTTTCTGAAAAGACATTTTCAGATGTGTATCACTGTTCTTAGATCATGTCTGGATTGTAAAACTACTGGATATGTAATTTTGCTTCATTGTTATAATCCAACAGCAAGTCCTTATTCTTCAGCAACACAGTTAACAAACACATTTTATAAACAGTAGCAAGTCCATCAAATATTTAACGCAAGCACTACAGACAGATGAGTAAGTCAAGCAGAAAATAAAGACTAAAAGACCAAGAATATGAACTCAGATGTGAAAACACATTTGAAAAAATAATCAATCATCTATAAACCCTAGTTACAGGAAAGTTGGAATGTTTTGTAAATTCAAATCAGTGTATTTTGTAATTTTAAACACATTTAGAAGTTAACACATGCAACAAACTCCTAAAAAGTTGGGACAGAAGCAAATTTCCCATCTCTGTGTTCCATCTCTTACATGGGACTTATAAATGGTTTGGGAGCCTAGGACAAAAATTGTTTTGCAGGGTTACAAGTTTGACTTGGAAAAAGGCACAGATCAGTTATGTACAGGTCTTATTTGATTGACAATTACTTGAGCCTTCTAATTGTTGATTTGCTTCAGGTGGATGCTCTACTGTGCTCTTTGACACTAGCCCCAATAAAAAAAAATATATCCTTTTTTTGCAATTTACCTAAAATATACTAAGCTTGGTGTAAATATACCATAAATAAACTAGTCTGTACTTACTTGATAAAAACCTGTTAAAAATGTATTAATGTTATACTTGGTGGTAAGTAGATTCATCATACATTTAAAAAATGATCATGAAGCATACTTTTTATAAATACATTGCATAAAGTACACTTTTAGTTTAATTTAATTTAATATTTGTTACGATACCAACCACACCGCTGAACTGCAGTTTGGCTTCTGGTGTGGTTGATGTTACAGAGCACCTCCCCCAAAGGGTTTAAGTGGTGAGCTGCCCTAATTGGGCTGAGTGCTTGCACCTGGCGTTCC
>JAYDZG010000036.1:6582393-6594980 GCA_034509265.1 Microcambeva bendego
TGACAACTAATGAAAATCCCAAATTCAGTATCTCAGAAAATTAGAATATTGTGAAAAGGTTCAATATTGAAGACACTTGGTGCCAAACTCTAATCAGCTAATTAACTAAAAACACCTGCATAGGCCTTTAAATGGTCGCAGATTTCATTTTCGAACAGGACTGCACCTGCACACAGTGCCAGAGCTACCAGTATCTGGTTTTAGAACCATGGTATTCCTGTTCTTAATTGGCCAGCAAACTTGCATGACCTTAACCCCATAGAAAATCTATGGGGTATTGTGAAGAGGAAAATATGCCAGACCCAAAAATTCAGAAGAGCTGAAAACCACTTTCAAAGCAGCCTGTATTCTCTCAAAGCCTGAGAAGTGCCACAGACTGATCAACTCCATGCCACGCTGCATTGCTGCTGCAATCCAGGCCAAAGGAGCTCCACCTAAATATTGAGGGCTGTACATGCTCATACTTTTCATTTTCACACTTTTCAGTTGGCCAATATTTCTATTATCACCCTTATTTGGCTGCCACTTTTTATCCTCAAAGTTGATGTTAGAAGCAGGAAAAATTAACAAGTGTAAAGATTTGATCAAGTTTGGAAGGGGTGCTGGAGCCTATCCCAGCTGTTCAACGGGTGCAAGGCACATGGTAACACCCTGGATGGGGCACCAGTCCATCGCAGGTACATACAGGACAATTCAGTGGCTCCAATCAACTTGGTAGCATGTCTTTGGACTGTGGGAGGACCCAGATCGCCCCACCCGGGAATCGAACCCAGGACCTTCTCACTGTGAGGCGACAGTGCTACCCACTAAGCCACCATGCTGCCCTAAAGTTGAAAGGTATCTGCATATTTTCATTCAAGACATTTTCCATAAACTGTATAAAGCCTGAAGTTGAACATATGAACAAACGGCACTCAAACGTTACAGTGCAAAATCATTTTGCTACCAATGCTCAGAAGAGGTGTTGAGTGCTGAATAATAAATAATAGACAACATTGACAAAACTATCAAAGGGTATTATTTGCTCACATGTTCTAAATGTAAACACATTCCCTCTCCTTCTCTAACCCATATAAATGCACACAATGTAGAGAAGCTGTACCAATCAGTAATTTGGCAAAAATGTTTTACAGAATGCTCACAAGCAGTAAGTCTTAAACTTTCACACATACCCTCACGAACATTCATCTTGCTGATGTGTTGGTCACATCCAGCCGCTGCATTGCAGTTTGATTTACAGATCAGAGTACAGGACGGTAACCAGAGATATTGATATAGTGATTTAGTGTTTCTACTAACACAGTGAGGAATGTTACTTCACATGGTGATCAGATCATTTTTCACCAGCCTTGTTAATGCTAACTAACTTGTTAAAGCTGCATAGATTTTTGAGATTTTCGAGAAATCTGAACAAGAATTTATTTCAGCAGATAGGTCTTGAAATTGTGAATAAAACAATTATTTTTGTAATAATGTAATATTTGTAATTGATTTAAAATTGTATTTTTTTAATTTTAATAAAATTGTTATTGACATGAAACAAATAAATAAATACATAAATAAATAAATGTTTAGCTTAAACATGCTACTAAAGGGTTTTGCTGAAATTTGTGTACTATTATTAGCATCAGTATTATAATTAATGTTTTGTAGTAAATTAATTGTAGTAAACATTTAATGTACAATGTATGTCATTATGGGATTATGAAAAAAAATTTTTTTACAGATAAGCATTAAACAAAGACCTCTCCCATTCTGGAATATTGTGAGATACTGTACAGACATGAGTGTGCTGCTTGAGAGCCTAACTCAGTACATTGATCTATTTGATCTATTTGTCAATAAACTGATTGGCTGTTCTGTGTATTGTTTCTTGTACAGTAAAACCCGCTAATTTGTGATTCTACGAGTGTGGGTTTTCACTGATTTTTTCTTGGAACCTATCTAATAATAGTTCATGGAAACCCTCACAATTTCGTGAAAACCACTTATATCATTGCATTACTTTCATTATTCACAATATATATTTCCTATGTTTTAACGCTAAATCACCATTATCATCAATCAGGTTCATTCATTATTAGTGAGTGCCCATACATTTCCTTGTATTTTTATAAAATTACATCAAACTGTATTTACCCTAGTTAAACCATAGAAAACGTGCTTGCATGAATGACAGTACGTATTTACATGAACAGGTAATATTGATACTGTGATACAATCCGGTCTGTGGTAAGTGTTGTTGTAATGTAATGGAGATTGCTGAAGTGTTTTTAGCTTAAAAGAAAACCAATGTGTTAAGTCCTGAGAAGACTCAGTTTTGCTTTTAACAAAACTTTATTGACATTAGCCTAGTGGTTAGTGATTCATACCCCACCACTGCCAGGTTGCTGCAGTTGGGTACTTGAGCAAGGCCCTTAACCCTTATTGCTCAGACTTTATAATGTAACTGTACTGTAAGTCACTTTGGATAAAGGTGTCTGCTGAATGCTGTAAAATTTAATGTAAATTCAAGTTCCAAGTCAAAAGAGAGAGTGGCTGATTATCCCTACTCACTGGGCGAGAGGCATTTCTGTCTCTTTAAATCAATATTTAGGGGTAATATTGATACAGTGATATGAGCTGGTCTGTGGTAAGTGTTGTTGTAATGTAATGGAGATCGCTAAAGTGTTTTAAGCTGAAAAGTTAATCAATGTGTTGAGTACTGTTATTTCAGACTCGGTTTTACTTTTAACAAAACTTTATTGACATACGCATCCACTTGAATGATCAGGAAGCTTTTACAACATCCAGGGGCATTCCAACAACACACATAGATTAATGAAAGATGTCTAAGGATTCAACACGTCTCAATACTAAACACAAACATTTCAAGTGTCCCTAGAAAGCTAAACCACAGCCAGCAAAACCCAAGCACACTAAACTAAATCTGCATATACTGAGCTCTTTTTTGTAGATGTGAGTTAACACATACTAATGGGCCAATTGTTTTACTGTTTACATTTCCGTAGTGGTTGTGTGTTTTGCTAAGGTGTTTCACCGATGTCCCTGTGATACTAACTGAGTCACTAGGCTATCATACCATGCTGTGTGGCCTAATTTGGCTGGCAGAGGGGAGCACACTCATTTACTCTGGAAAAGTCACTCGACTTTTGAGTACTGATGCGCTTCAGGTGGAATTTTTTCTTGTCTTTTTTTGCCAGCATGTAGCTGGAACTCCTATTTTCTCTAGTCATGATGCCACTGTCAGTTTTTGCTGACGCAGAACGTCAGAATTCTGTTTTCTCAGGACTTTGGGGTGTTTAGGGTTCCATGAGAAAAATGCACTGGAAGAGGGGAATGCCCCATTTCCTGGGATGAGACCTATTTTAATCCACGTGGTGCACACAGGGAGCATGAGTAGAGTGGTCACCTGTTAAGGGCATGCCATCACCCATGAAGAAAGTTTCATACCATCCTTTATCCATGAATTTGGTTTGTCTGCACTATTCTCCTTTACTGTCTACTTTTCTCCATAGTGGGTTACAGACATACACTCACAATTAACTATTTTAAATGCTACATCTGTCATTCAGATGAACATCTCCGTGTTTAATCAATGACTGTTGGCCATTAATATCTTCAATAATATCATTTAATTAGTTATTATGTTCTGTTCTTTAGTCAAAATGTTTGAATGTTAAACCTATTTTCCTATTAGAAATAATGTCAACAGAATTGATCTGTGCCAGACCTCCTCTTACCCTAACCTTTCTAATGTCCTAAGTGGTATTTCTTTTTATAAATAAAGTATAAATTTATTTTTTTTGGAATCTTAACTTATATAACATACATTAATGTAATGAACAATAATAACAAAATACACAGTATTACTGTACTGTACCTAAACATTACCACACACACACACACACACACACACATCAAATTCCAGTACGTACATGTGCATTAACTTACAAAATAATAAATTTAATTTCTTTTTTTATTTTCTCATCACTATACTTGAAGTCATTTTGATGTTAAATTTGACCAAATAAAAAGATAACACTATCCACTGTCTGAATGTTTGTTCCCCTGGGTGTGTTCTAAAACCTTTATTCACATTTGAAAAAAAACAGTTATTTGCCCCACAATGCAGCCTTTGTTGTAGGTTTACACATTGCTTCATGACGTCATGTGTTTGTTAGAGAGAGAATTTGGATTTGTAACCAGAAATTTGTTTGTACACGAAGTAAAAAAAAATCATTCGTAACCCGAAGGGTCCACTGTACCTTGTTTAGAATTTGAAAGGGACACGTATTCTGCCTCTACTGTCCAGGTAATATTTGGGTATATCATTCTCAATATTTTAAAATCTTTTAGTGTCAATGCTGGGAGAAGAATAGTGCTCCAACAAAATGCTTTATTTTGCCAAAAGTATTTACCCACCTATGTAAATCATTGAATTTGTGTGTTCCAATCACTTTCATGGCCACAGGTGTAAAACCAAGCATGCAGACTGCTTTTACAAACATTTGTGAATTAATGGGTTGCTCTCAGGGGCTCAGTAAATTAAGTAATGGCATGCCACCTGTCCAATGAGTCCATTTATGAAATTTCCCCGCTACTAAATACTCAACTGTCAACTGTCAGTGGAATTATAACAAAGTGTAATAAATTGGGAATGACACTTGTTGTGGGAATTCAAAAACAAACATTTACAAATACAGCATGAATTCAACAAGGAGGAAAGGTGGGTTTTGATGGCTGAGCGGCTGCATCCAAACCTTTCATCAACAAATCCAGTACAAAGCATTGGATGTAGTAAAATGTATATAAAACCACCTGCATATTGTAATTGAAAGCCTTTACTGATAAAAGACAAGAGATAGATGAACCAGTGCTATCAGGGTCTGTTTTTAATAAAAAGTATTTAGAAAACCCAACAACATTGCAGCACCTGCTACACTCAAATTAGAACATTCACCATTATGTCACCATTTGCTGACAATGGTTCAACCTCTGTGAATCTCTTCTGACTGGTAATAAATTACGCCTGCACAGGGCACATAACAAAATATACAGACAAACAGATGGGCTACAGTAAGTAACTGCAAAACTAAAAAAAATTATTCCGTACAGTTTAGCTGCAGAAGGCTGTTCCTTCTAAAGTGCTTAATGAGGATAGTATTTTCTTATTCTTTTGGTAATTTGTAATTATATATTGACTGGTTTATTTTAAAAATTGGCCAAATCAATGACGTGGGAAGACACCTAAGAGCCAACCCTGCAATCAAACGGCACAAAGCCCGGGGAAATAGAGACAGGGAGTGTTTCATTTTATTTTTTAGTTTGTGCTGTTTGAGCCATGGCATTGTTCTATCATGGATTGAATATCAGAGTTTGGAGTTCTCTTTCTCCACCTTAAAGGTGTGAGGAAGCATGCCCTTGTTCTGAGTTGCATCAGCTGATCTTTCTGACCTCTCTGCTTTGCACTAGGAATTATACTTTGATTCTTTAATTTGTTGCTGTTGTTTTGACCACCATTTATTCTGTTGTTGTATTTTGAGCCACAGGATTGCTCTGCTTTATTTTAGAAGCATAAATATCGGGTTCATCCTTCCTGTTCTTGTATACAGAGGGTCTATAGCTAATGCCTCAGTGGTGAGGTGTGCCTTGCCTTGTAAGAAATACACTATGTACATACACCACACACTCCTCTTTTACTTTTAACAGTGATGAACACTAGGGCATTTACTTAGGCAATGTGACGACATGCATCACATGACATTGGTAAAATCGCAGGAATAGAACATCAGATTTTAGACTTGCACACTGAAAGATTTTACTGCGTTAATGACTGTGTCAAATTCAAGGCCTGTGGGCCGACTCCAACCCTCCAAATCATTTTGTGTAGTGAGAAGTTGAGCGAGAAGTTTAAAGGCATATGGTTGTCTTCAAATACATTTAAAAGTCATACACAAACTACATCTCTCACAATGAATGTTGATTTTGTGACTGCATTCTTGGACAGTAGTTCCACATCAGTGGAACCACTGTGGTGGTTTTCCAACAAGTGGAGTTCAGAAATATCTACATATAATCCAAAAATGTCCAAGAAGAGAAACCTGATGCACAGAGAAGGCAATTTAGTTAAAAATTAGTTTTTTGTCTATTGTGTTATGAGGCCATGTTGGTGGCAAAGGCGCACAATATAGACATATACTGTAGATACACAACACTGATACAGACATATAATATAAATTTAGCATTTGACATCAAACACAGAAGATCATGCTTAATTTAGCCTTTAAGTAAAAACACAAACTGGAAAAAAACTGGAAAAATGCAAAAACTGTTACTGGTGATAACCCTGTTTATGCTGTTTGATGCTGTTTGATTTATAATATCAAATAATGTACAGAGAAATATAGCAAATAACATTTTCAAATGAGCAAGGGTAAGAATAAAGTTAAACTTGCATATTGTTTTACAAAGCAATATTCAAAGCAAGACACATTACATTGTAAAACAAAGAATGATGAAAATGCTACTTTTATAACAAGGCAAGGCTAAATACATTCTAAGCAATGCTAAATGAATAAATCAACATTTTAAACAGGAAAATAATAATTATTAATGGTCTCAGCCTAATCCAGCATCTACAACCACTTTAAAACCACAATGTTAGAATGTCATTCAATTAGTTTTAACCAGATGTTAACAGGCCCATGCAGCTCAGTTATCCCAATCCCAGGATATATAAGAGATACTTTTTAATTATCAAACACATATACACACATGCACACACACATGCACACACACATGTGCACACACACATCCACACACACACACACACACACACTTAAACAAAGCACTTGGTGAAAAACAACAGTTGAGAAAGTTCAGGAAATGCTCAACTATACTCCGGAGACTGGAACAGAAAGCTCAGGAAAAGAGCCATGTTTTTACTCCTTTGTTTGAATGTGAGGAAAACGAATGGACTGTGTTGAATTCTTCCACATAAGAGTGTAGAACATGAAGTGAGTGTGTAAGTGTAAACACACGTGCTTGTAAGAATGTTGCTAAAGACAAAGTTAAACAGGGACTCACCACATCTGACTCCTCGCTGGTTGAAAGGTACATGTCTGTGCTGTGAGTGTGTGAGTGTGTTTGTGTTAGAGAGAGGGGTCTACTCCACCCAGCCCCTTTTCAGACAGGCCCAAAAAGAGGAGGAGAGAAAAGAGAACGAGGCTCGTTTCCTCATTTGGGTGGATGAGCTCTGACCAGTTTTACTTATACTCTGCACTAATTTATTCATTGTGAGTTTAAAGCATATGGTAAAAAAATAATACTATGTGGCTGCAACTAAATGTTCAGTTCAGTTCATTGTCTTTAACCCCTTATCCTAATTAGGGGAGGGGTGCTGGAGCCTATCCCAGCAGTTCGCCAAGACACATGGTAATACCCTGGATGGGGTGCCAGCCCATCGCAGGTATCTACAGGACAATTCACTGTCTCCAATTAACCTGGTAGCATGTCTTTGGACTCTGGGAGGAAACCGGAGTACCCGAAGGAAACCCACTCTGTAAATGACGCTGAAAAACTGATCCACACATTTACAACATCTCGATTAGATTACTGTAATGCTGTTCTAACTGGATGCTCTGGTAGATCCATAAACAAGCTTGAGTTGGTTCAAAATGCAGCAGCGCGAGTGCTAACTAGAACCAAAAAGTTCTAGGTTCCATGAGAAAAATACACTGGAAGCCTCTATCATCGCTACACTGGTTACCAGTTAAATTTCACAGTATAAAGTATAAAACACTTTTGCTAACTTATGAAGCGCTAAATGGTCTTGCTCCTCAGTATCTGAGTGAGCTTATTGAGCACTACAACCCAGTACGCTCACTTTGTTCACAAGATGCAGGGTTACTTATAGTTCCTAGAATTACAAAGATAACTGCCGGTGGAAGAGCATTTTCTTACAAAGCTACCCAGCTTTGGAATAATCTTCCTGCCTCTGTTCAGGATTCTGACACTGTCTCAATCTTAAGTCTAGGTTAAAAACATATTTATTTACTCAGGCTTTTGATTAAGCCTTCAACCTAGGGGTGTGTGGCTCTGGTCCTGCTGTCTAGGATCTGGATGGTCTGATGCTCTCATGTTTGTTGGATTTCTAATGCTACATGTTTGCTACTGGTTGCCTCTGATTTTGCCTCCAGGGCTGAGGCTGTACACCCAAATATAGACAAAGGAGCAGAGCTTGGATGTTATAGGTCATAGAAACTTGTGGTGATCAAGGATATTGGGTTGCTGTCGCTCTGCTTCTCCTGTCTGATCACTCTGGTTGATGACAGTTGTGAGATGGGCGCTGATGTCCTGTGAAAGCCTTCATGACTTTGTTCTGCTTTGACTGCTTGCTCTCCCATTTAGTTATGCTGTTTTAGTTAGGGGTGCCAGAGTCGAAAGCTACTCTCTACTCTGTGTTTACTTTTAATGATTCACTTTTTAACTTTTCTTTTGTTGTTTCACTCCGAGGTGATATTTCTGATGGAAGACTGTTCACCTCTCGAGTCTGCGCATCCTGACTGACATGCCAACAATTGCTGCTCCTGATAGATGAGACGGGGCCAGGCATGTTTGCCCAAAGAACTTCCAGAACTCACAGTGGACCGACACGTTTCGGGATTAAACCCAGGGCCTTCTTGCTGTTAGGTGACAGTTTTACCTAATGAGACACTGTGCCACCCAACTAAATTTAATATAAATCTTAAACTTGGCTGTCTGTTATGCTGGCCCTGCTGGCTGGTTGGTGTCTACACAGACATGATTGGCTATATTTGAAGTGAGGAATGCCCAAAGCTATGCAGTGGATTGGCCACTAGGTATTTCTGCATTGTACCTTTGTAAATGTGACCCGAATCTAGTGGTTAACAAGTTGAAACAATAATAAAAAGAAATTAATCAATCATTAATAATCAATCATTTAAAAATTGATCGCTTCCTGGTTTTTACACACCTTAGGCAGTGTCCCAAAATTCCCACGCTGATGAAAAAACTAAAACCTCCAAAGATGAGTGTGCACAAACACCCAAATACATGTACATACAACCCCACACACCCACTGCAAAAATTCCAGGATATACTAAAAGCAGATAGATACATACCAGCAACAAACAGGATATGACACGACACGACACACACACACAAACACACACTGCACATGGATAACATGTGTGCCCTTATTGACTGTCTGCTGTGTAGAAGATCTGTTTTCAATAAAACATAAAAGCTTTAGAGAATCCGTAAGCCCAGAGTTAAAACAGCCTTGGTGGCTATTTCAACTATAGAACTAAACTATAATGTAAAGTCCAAAATACTTTTAAGCAAGGATAAAGCCAAAATATACAAGTACATCCAGAATACAATGCTTTTAAAATGTCAATGCATTCATTTAAAAAATGTATACCACAAATTTATAACACAGTGCAAATGTGATACGGACTGTTTAAAGTTTATTATTGCAAACTTTCCCGACTACTTCGCAAACTGTTTAGGGCAAGCCATATCTGATGGCCAGGTTGCTGCTGTTGAACCCTTAAACAAGTCCCTTATCCTCATTGTTCAGACTGTATACAGTAATAGTAATGTAAATTTGGATGAAGGTGGCAGCTAAATGCAGGGAATGTAAATGTTCATGTTGCTTCTTTAGCCCCACATTGTGACTGAACCACTACCAAAATGTGTTTTAGGAAACAGGATTTGTACAGATGTGTATAATCCACTGTGTTTGAACAAAAGACTGCATGCTTGCTGACCTTGTGTTATCATTTGCATGCACTAAAGAGCCCAATCTTTAGGACCACCCACCTAATATGCTGTTAAAACAGTTCTGACCTGCTGAAACATAAATAGCAAGATATCTGAAGGATCTAGTACCTGGGCAGGCACTTTCTTTCTTTCACAGGTAAACAATGCACAAATGCCCTGCCACCCACATGATGACTGGTACAACATGATTCATCCAGTAAACCTGTTCCATTGTTGCCTAGTTCCATTGGATGGACACAATGGGCACTTTGAGTCAAAATGGGCATTGGTGAAAAAATGGGCATGTTGAGTCTCCTGCAACTGTGCAGCCCAACACACTGAAGGATTTGATAGATTGTTTGTGTTTTGACACAATAAATGACACCTAGGACCTAGTGATATAATGCTGTGGTGGCTGTACTGTTCCTGTAACATGAAATCCAACCTGTGGCCTTTTGTTAAATAACACAAACACTTACTCCCCATTTCATTGGAAACATCACACTAATTCTGGGTGTTGAAACAGCTTCTGTTTTGTGACTGCTCCCATGCAATCTTAATTCAGAGTTGATATGATCACGTGGTTATATCAGATTTGAGCATCACACAATTATGCTGCTGATTACACGTTGTACCACATTCCAAATGTTCTTCAAAACTGTTTTTACAACTATCCTGGGTATTTTAACACCTTGGATACACCGAGGTCTCAAGTGATGTTGCCACCTACTGGACACATGCAGATTACCAGGATGTAACTAGTGTAAGACGCCCGCCCATGCACGCAAACAAACACACACGCACACAGACACAAACAAACAAACACACACACACACACACACACAGAGAGAGAGAGAGAGAGAGAGAGAGAGAGAGTGAGAGAGTGAGAGAGCGAGTTTAAAACCCACAATTAAACTGAATCAGAAAAATAGCTTTCGCAAAGACATATTTCCATCTGAATTAATAATGTCAGTACAGCATTGGTAGCACTTTCTTACAGTAGGAAACTACTACAGAGGTACTGCTGTAAGGATTTGAATCTCATCTGTGCTCGGCTGGCTTAGCAACAAACATGACTGGCTATGTCTGACTGGGAGAGGGGGAGGGGTAACATCCTGTGCACCTGCCTTGGTATTCCTGACTTGCATACCTCTGTCCAGAGTAAATATGTTCATAAAAAATGTTCATAGAAAATGCACTATTTAATCATTCACATTCATTTATTTTTCTGTTTTATTTTATTATGACCAATTTAGCGTTGTCATTTTGTCTCTGACTGTTGGATCCTGTCAAGGTAGGTATATTGCTGTTCCAATTAAAAAGGAGAACTGTCACAATAACATCCACAATAGTGAAAAAGCATTGTTACTTTGTTCATTCAATTTGCCAAGATCTTAGGGATTGATTTACACATCCAATTGCCTTGAGGTTCAAATCACCAGCAGTGTTATCGGGCCCTTGGACATCTACACATACATGAACTGATCAGATTCCATACTCATAATCATCAAGAACCTTCAACTTTGGGAATATTTTAATTCCCTAAAATAAACCTACAGAGGAAAGCACATGCCAATATAAGCAGAAATAGTAACATTAACCTTTAGTGTCCTGATCAAAGTCAAAACAAAAACACATTTCCATGACAGGAATGGCAATTTGAAAAAACATAGACTCTGAGTAGCAAATTACGTATCCTACTGTACCAAATTCCCACAGTAGCATGATTTCTGGGTGTGGTTGGAAACTGGAAGACCTGGAGGAAGTACACCCAGTTGTGCAAAAAGAAAAAAGAAAACACAGCCAGCAACTGGAGGTGTGGCTCAAAACCAGATCCAAAAGACTGTAATGTAAAATATGATGTAAGATATTTATTTTTAGTTACCAATTTGGTCCATTCTCACATCGTCAAAACCAGTAATATTAGGACATAATGTGTAAAAAGTAAACAATTACAAAGAGTCGTCGCTACATATGGTTGGGTTATAAGGACGCACACAAATGTACTCAAGCCCAAAATGATACATTGAATTAATGTAAAGGAAGCACATTGAAAACCCATTACTAATATAATAGCATTGACAAACATGTACAAGCCAAAAGATCTCCATATAATTTTTTTAAAAGAATTGTATTATTATTCTTATTCTTATTATTCTTATTCTTATTAATATTATTATTACCTTAACTTTCTTGGACATGCTGGTGTTCCTTAAGTGCCAGTAGAACACTTGAGGTGGTTACTACTCCCACACTGATCCACATCAATAATGCAGGTGCTGGCTAGCCTACACATTTCTGAGGAGTGTTAAATTACAGTAATGAAATATACATACATGCAAGTTAATACTTATACTCACCATACTAGCCAGGGTAAACCAAAATAAACATAATTTATCTCTAAGCTAATTTTAATAGATGAAAACTTAATTACGTTCTTCTTGGTTTTGGTATTTTTTAGTTATTCCTGCCTTAAAAATTGATTGACTGGCATCCTGGGGTCCGTGGTGTGATAATGTGTTTCCAGCAAATCTTGGAAATTCTAGACCACCCAAACAGAAATTAAATAAATGACGGATATGCCGCTATATCAATAATAGTTTTCCTCAAATGTTACTTGTAAGGTGATATATTATTATAACATAATATATACTTGATACAAATTTATATCATATATAAAAATCCATAATAAAATGCGTATGTATGTGTGTTTTTATATAAATATACACTGCTCAAAAAAATAAAGGGAACACTCAAATAAAACATCCTAGATCTGAATAAATGAAATATTCTCATTG
>JAYDZG010000036.1:6601292-6612235 GCA_034509265.1 Microcambeva bendego
TTAAACACACATTAAAATTTAGTAACATCGATTCTGACGGCCATGAATTTAACATTGCGATCTTTGGAGCATTTTGGAGAGATGGATGCCAAACAAATCCTCATAACTCAAAAAATAGAAAGTCAAACACTGAGATCAGGTATGTCTACCATTTAAAATTTAAATGGTGTTTCTAGGTGGAAGTACAAGGATTTTACACATTCTAACTAGTGTTGATGATGTCATCCACTCTAGCAGCTCCCCACACAAATGAATGGGGTGAAATTTGAAGAGTAATGCATTTTTTCTGTTATTTGATTTGACGGATCACTGTGGTCCCAGGTCCGAGCCTCGGTTTTTGTGGCTGTAGATCAAAAAATGGCCAAGTTACGGGCTTTCAAATATCTCCCCCGTTCATTCCTATGGGTTTTTTTTTTTATTTTAACTTAATTTTTGAAAAACTATAAATATCATAAACACAAAAAATACATAGCACAGGTCTAATCATGATTATCTACGTAATGGTGTTTGAACAGAGTCTGTGCGTTAAGCAGTTTGGGCTGTATTAATTGCAGAAATGTGCTGAAGCACATCATTTATAAGTGGTTGATGATGGATGTCATCCTACAAGTCAGTGAATAACCACATTTGCAGCAAAGCTAATAAATATGCCCATTATCCAGTGTTGTACAGCAACCACAGACAAACAAGATGAAACTGGGGCTGGTAGTTACCGGGTATGCCATTGCAGGAGACAGAAACAGTTGAGTTTGAATAACCTGCCTTATAAGTTGATGACCTATCATAATAATCTTTACTACGGCAGTACCCTATGTATGCAGTAATACAGTAAAGCTCACTAGGTGTTGTAACTGACCCAGTGATTAATCTGCTTTCCTTTTGTCTCTTGTACATGCAAAGGCTTAATACAGATGTAGGAGTAATCTTGACACTTTCAGTCACCTACTGGAAAAATGCTGCCCAGAGTATGACTCATCCCCTTATGCATCTAAATGAAAATCTCACATCAATCAAATTCTCAACTGAACTATAACATTACTGAAACTCAATACATGACCAAAAGGTTGTGATCACCACTATGAATATTAATAATTAATATCATAATGTTATATGACAAGCTCATTATCACGTCTATATCAATGTGCTATGTGCAATGCATAGATAGGATGAAAGTTAGTTGGGGTTTTTTGTTTGTTTGTTTGTTTTTGAGCTGTTATATGTAACTTGTTACATATAAAATAGAGAGGGGGAGAGAGAGAGAGAGAGAGAGAGAGAGAAGAAGAAGAATAAGGTCATTAGGACGTGATGACAGGACAATGTAAAAACAGGGTCTTTGTCATAACAACTGTACAGTTACTGGAACAGAAGCTATTTTAAGAGACTTCGCAGAAAACTGTTTAAGCATACTTCTATAAACCATTCATCAAATCCCGGCGCAATATTCTTCAACAGCTGCAAATCATTGTCTTTCTATTGAGCTATCTGTACCAACTATTTTTCATAGTATATGCCATCTATTCAGGAATCCTTCAAGTACAAAAATGTAGAGGCAGGCATGGCCTGGTGGTTAGAGAACTGTGCTTGTGATCAGAAGGTTGCCAGTTAGATTCCCAGAGCTGACAGGTCACGACTGAAGTGCCTTTGAGCCACAGTGTTTCCTAGTGTGTGTGTTTCGCTGCACGGATTGGGTTAAAATGTGGAGAACAATTCCACTTCAGTGATGAAAATTGTATTCTAAATCTAAAAAATATCTTAGGCTGTCTTTACAATTATGGCAGCTCCCTTTAGCGGTCACCACAGTGGTTTGTTATTCACATTATTGATTTGGCATAATTTTATGCTGGATGCTTTTCCTGAAACAACCCTGCACTGGTTTATGCATCCTAGTGGGTAGGTACCTATAGGACAACATAGTGTCTCCAATTAACTTGGCTGAATGTTTTTGGACTGTGGGAGGAACCTGGATCACCCAGAGGAAACCAACACAGACAGGGGAAGAACATGCAAATTCTAAACAGAAATACATAAATGTAATACCCTAAATTCCGGCCTATAAACAGCACCTGAGTATATACCTCAATATTTCTCAATAATCTACACACAATACCCCATAATGACAAAGTGGAGAAAAAAGATTGTTTGGATTTTTTACAAATTTACTAAAAATAAAAAAACTACAAAAATCACATTGGAAGGTGAACCTTTTCCCCAGTCTGAGGACCAGAGCACTCTGGAATGACTCTGTCAGGCCGGTCTACCACACAGGCCTGATTGGTGGAGTGCAGTGGAAATGGTTGTCCTTCAGCAAGTGTCTCTTATCTCCACAGAGCAATGCTTAAGCTCTGTCAGAGTAACCCTTGATTAAGGCCCTTCTACCCCAATCAGATTGGCCCGGCAGCCAGCTCTGAAGAGTCCTGATGGTTCCAAATTTCTTCCATTTATGGCTAAATTTGTGTTCATTGGGACCTTCAATGCTGCAGAGATTTTTTTTTCTGTACCCTTCCCCAGATCTGTGCCTCAATACAATCGTGTCTCAGAGGTCTACAGTATTTTTTTTTATTTTATGGCTTGGTTTGTGCTCATACATGTACTTTCAACTATGGGACCTTATGTAGATAGGTGTGTGCCTTTCCAAATCACATGCAATCAACTGGACTTACCACAGGTGAAAAAAAACTGTGAGCGCACCTCTGTGTGTGTACCTGTGTGTGTACCTGAGCGCAATTTTGAGTGTCACGACAAACGCTATGAATATGTATGAACAAGTGATTTTTGTAGTTTTTTTATTTTTAATACATTTGCAAAAATCTCAAGCAATATGTTTTCACTTTGTCATTATGGGGTATTGTGTGTGGAATTTTGAGGACTATCGGATTGTTTATTAAGATTAAGACAGATTTATTTCTGCAATCAATCACAACGACTCTGGGTTTGAAAGACATTATTATTTTTTTATTTGCAATTAGTTAACTCAGAAAATACATACCTTTTTTACACAAAACAAAATTTTGTTGGTTTTTAGTACAGTAAATTTCCAATATTCCAAGAGTAGCCTCGATTAGTTTAAAAAACACGATTTATGGATGCGGTCAAAAAAATGTTTCAGTCACTACTGCAGTATTTCGTGCCCGCCCACTGTCACTCATCCAGTAGAATCGATTATGGAGCGAAAGCTGTCTTACTAACCAATCAGAAGCTGATCCTGGAGCGGAGGCAAAGTTAAAGCTTAGAAACTTCAGAGGTACTGCTGACTCTCGTACAACCATCCTGATCACGCTGATGCTTTGGTTAATAAAGCAGTTTTGTTAAAGATAAAACTGAGTCTTCACTGAAATAACAGCACTCGACACATTGGTTTTCTTTTCAGCTAAAAACACTTTAGTGATCTCCATTACATTGTCACAACACTTACCACAGACACTCAGTGAATCAAAAATCCAGGTTTAAAACTGTTTGATATGTTAATAAAAATGTTTTTGGCATGTATGTAAAAAATACATGACAAAAACACAAATTTCTATGGGCCACACATGCATGTTTACATATCAACACATATATAACAATGACACATATAGTTAACACAGATATGGGCATATCTGTTATATATGGTAATTTTATAGTAGATGTATTGCATTTACTTATGGGAACTCTGAGCCACTGTGCCGCTCTTTTGGTCTGAAAAAAGCACTTAATGAAAATGAAATGAAATGAAATAAAAGTATCATTACTTTTCATTTAATGCCAACAGTATTGCTAGTTTCATCTTTTATCTACATAACATTTTATCAGCACTATATTTTGCACTAGGATGACGTGTCCTAGCTCATGTGAACTGTTAGATTTAGTGCACACATTCCATAAACCTTTAAGCCTAGAGGTTCCAGTAAAGCATCCTCAGACTATACAACTGTCTGCCACTTAGTCAGAGAAGCTTTAACTTGATGTTGTATATGTTATCTGCAAGAATTTTGTTTAACCATAAACATGAGTCACTGACACAACTCATACATATTGACAGAAGGTTTCTGAGAAGCTACTCTGATGAGTGCCTTATTGGTTTTTAAATACATTTAGAATGTCAAACTGGAATTCATGTTCTTTACGTATTTATTTGGTGCCTTTGATTTTATTATCTTTAATTTCGCTTATCTCTTTAACATACTGGTCAGTCACCATGTGAATTGTTCATACTTGTAAAGTACCTGAACAAATCTGATACACAAATGTCTTACACTTGTTAGCAAATGACTTGTTGTTTTAATTATAAAGGCTATGAATCATTTATTAAAGCTGCTAGATAGTGGTTGATAAAATATTTACTTATACTGTACATAAGAAAGATCGATAAAAAATCAGAACCACAATGACACTAAATGAACAAGCCAACAAGTAAACACACTTTGACTTAAAGACAAGCATGACTAATGGTCGGAAAACTTGGAACATTCATCATTGTGTGTGTGTGTGTGTGTGCACGAGTGTGTGAGTGTAATTGCTCCAAAAAAGGTAGAAGCATGCCTGTAGAGGTTGAAGAGACAAGTGAAGCTATGGGTTACAGCAACAAAGACCAGACGCTTCTCGGATCATAAACACTATGTTCTTGCAGCAACCTTTCTGCTTTATAAAGCACACACAGTCAGACATAAAAATATTTATACTTACACTCAGTGTTACACACACTGGTGCAGGAAAAAATCATTCACTCTCTCTGACAAATCAGCTATTCTATTGTAACTGAAAAAGTATGTGTGTTTGTCTGTTAACCTGTACTGCATGACCTAGCCATCACACAATGTTTTAGTTCAGCTTATGTAACTGCAGGTAGGTGTTTGACAAAAGGTTTTATTGCCCACGTAGATTCATGTTGTAAAAGTGGGCATTGACACACTCACACTCTACACTTACAGGAGAAGAAATTTTCACATAAGTTTAGGTTGTGTAAGCCCATTCAGCCATTTATTTAAATAATCATAATCAAGTCTGGCCGCAAGAACAATTTATCTGAGTAATGTCATGTGCTGTTTGAACACAAGTAAGTTATTACTACATATGCATACTTTAGAAAGCCTACGACCTCTCTTCTCTCTGATTTGAAGAAACACTAGAGTAGGAAACTGAACTTTTACTTCTCAGTTTAATACCAAATAATATGTATAAAATTATGTACTAATTAAGTACATAGAAGTACTCACCGATACCCTGAAGACTTTATAAAGGATTTAACATTATACTATGCCATTATTACTACCTTGCATGGACACATAATGGATACTTGTTAAAAAAAAAAAAGTACATAAAAAATATATTGTAATATACAACCCCAAATTTAAAAAAGTTGGGACGGTATGGAAAATCCAAATAAAGTGTTTCTTACATTTACTTTTATTTACTTTTACTTTGATTTGATTGACATTAAGTATTTTTGATATTTCATGATTTGGCTGCTTACCTTCATTTAATTTATTTAAAAAAACATTTTAAAACAGTAAAATGTCTAGTAATGAGGTAAAAAAAATGCAAATAATGTACGTAAAATTTTACTCTGAAAAAAAGAAACCATGTCCAAAACTATTGTTGGATTCTCTGGGCTCAGGGGAATCTAGAAGGGATCATCACACCATGGAAATGTGCATTTTGGTCAGATGAATGTGGCCAGTTTTTTTCTTTCTAGTTATTTGTTTATTTAGGATTTTAAATGTATGTTTTACACTTTGGTTATATTTGTGACAGGAAACACAGTCAAGGACAATTTAGTATCTCCAATTAACCTGACTGCACAATTTTGGATAGTGGGAAGAGCACCCAGTTTAAACCCATGCAGACACAGGGTTGAAATGCTGGAATGAATGCTTATTATTAAATGAAGTTGAGCAAACAAAACATGAAATATCTCAGGTTCATAGTTCATACTGTCTATAATAAAATAAAAGTCAAATGGAATGGAAGAAACTCTCGGCTGTTTGTGTTCCAGGTACTAATTGTTTGCAAAGACAGACTTAACCGATGCAGGGTATTTTTAAGCAGTGCACGCTTGGGTAAAAGCGCAGATTGTGTGCCATACGAGTGAGAAGAGACAAGTTGTGCTTCCAGTATGAGTTTGTTGGAGGGTCATGGGTAAAGTGAGAGTTCCACCAAAAAAGGTAGAAGAATACACACAAAGTGCCCCTAATTATATATCCTGTGGTATTTACAGACTGCCAGTAAGAGTGCGCTGCTAATCTTCGGTGGAAATTCTGTGCCTCTTAAAAGCAGGTGTAAACCAGGAAGTGGGTTTCCTTGTGTGTGACAATTCACTTTATTTAATGGCAGCAATGATCAAAGCAAGGCAAAGGCATAGGCCAAGACAGCGAGCAGAAAGGATTTATTTAATGAGAATCACTCTTTTCCAATAAAGCAAACATACAGAAATCATCCTACTTTACAGATTAAGCAGCCATGCAATAATTCAATTACTGGATGAAATAAAAGATAACCTGGAACCTCTCACTCAGCATTCACATTCCATCCCAGGAGATGTTAAACTCCTGGCAACATTACAAATATTTTCATCAGGATTATTTCAATCGGTCAGTGAATCAGCCATTAGAATATTGCAGCCTTCCATTAGCCACATCCTCAATCAGGAACTCAATTCATTACTACTGTGCACAGGTCAATACATACATTTCCCCTCTTCTAATGTCGAAATGAGACACATCAAACAAGATTTCTTTCACATTGCAAACTGTTCAAGCAATACAGGAACCACTGATTCTCCCTATGTAGATGATAAGGATTTTATCTTATCTGTTATGGCAGTCCAAATTGAATGTGTGGGTGTGGATGTTCTGCCACGTAATATGTTATGGTTTGTTGTTACTTCATGCACTAATAAGTCATTTTCCTTGTCGCTAAATTTAAGCTTGTGCTTTCTTTTTCCCTGTTGGAACATTAATGGTAGATAAATGCGGGCCCATTCTTTGCTATTTTAGAAAAGGCGCTAATTGCACTAGAGGGCGGAGTATGTGCAGATTGTCTGATGGGTGTCAGCTTTATACATAAGCCTGTCTATTTGTCAAAATGAAGCACTGCACCATACACACTTCTTGGACTAATTGGACATTAATTGTACATGTAATTTTACAGGGCGTTTGTAGCCCAGTACTGGAATGATAATCCAAATGTCACTGGTTCAAGCCCCACCACTGCTAGGTTGCTACTGTTGGACAAGACCCTAACCCTCAATTAATCAGATTGTATACTGTAACTGTATTGTATATAAATCACTTCGGATAAAGGCGTCTGACACATGCTGAAAATGTAAATGCACATACTGCTTTATTCTACTTCCTTACTACTTTGAATATGTACAGTGAGGAAAATAAGTATTTGAACACCCTGCGATTTTGCAAGTTCTCCCACTAAGAAATCATGGAAACAAAGGCTACTGTACCAAATATGAACATAGATTTTCACAGGTGTTCAAATACTTATTTGCAGTAGTAACACACTACATTTTAGAAATCATACATTGTGATTTCCGGATTTTTTTTTTTAGATTATGTCTCTCACAGTGGACATGCATCTAAGATGAAAATTTCAGACCCCTCCATGATTTCTAAGTGGGAGAACTTGCAAAGTCGCAAGGTTTTCAAATACTTATTTTCCTCACTGTATATGTTTTTTTATTTCCCCAAAAATGCTGTACATGTAAAATGACAATTAATGTAATCATCTTTGCATTAGTTAACAGATACCACATTATATCACATTCAATATTTAAACAACAAAATATACACGTGTGTGTGTGTTTCATATCTGTTTTATCAAGTGCTTATCTTTCAAACTTTCAGCAATTCATATATTCAGCATATCATCAAGCCTTATCAAACATTTACTCACCTGTCGCACAAAGCTGTTATTTGTGGTATCAGAGGATGTACTCCCATCCGAACCTTTGAAGCGACCTTTTCTGCGCAGTTTTCTCCTGTGAAACTGAACACAGGTGTGGAAAAGAATGTTAAAATTGAGACAATGAAAAGAAAATTGATTGCAAATGCCTTATTTGTACAGCATTTTTTACAAGATGTTATCACAAAGGCAACATAACATAATCCAGGGCTGACAGACAAAAACCTCTGATGAGCAAGACAAAGGAATAAAAGTAACAGGATGAAACCCTGAGAGAAACCAAACTGGTCATGCACATACATAAAGTCATGTTATACACTGACATGAGGCCTACCATATGGTTGAAAGCTAGCCAGCTGAAGCAAGGATGTTTAAGTAATGGAAACAAAAGAGGAACTGGCTGCTTAAATCCATCTACTTGTGAGTTAGTCAATATGTAATATGTGAATATTGTGTGCCCAGCTTTGGTGCATGCATGGTGCATTTCTACCTCTAGACTACGATGAAGTAGTTAGTAAAATTACTACACAATAAAAATAAATAAATAACACAAATGTGGTATGTAACGATAAACTACCCACAATGCAATAAAACATTTTTAAACAACACGAAACTGAAGATAAAAATTAGTAAAAGTTTCCTTTTACTATTTCTCTTTAAAAAATAAACAAAGTAAAATGTTTTCTTTGTGAATTTCTTTTATTTATATAAACAATAAATGGGCTTTAATTTATGTGATAAAAAATAGCACATATTTGTCTTTGTCATATTGATTCTGTCCTCAGTTTTGTCAAAATGAGCATGGACTCATTTGTACACATACCTTTTGGTCAATCTACGATTGGATTGGGCCCAGAGAAATAAGTAGTACAGACTAAATCTTCTATGTACAGTAAACCTCTGCAAATTCACAGTTCAGGGTTTGTAGACTTTCACAGATTTTTCACCACTAATATCCTCTGCCTTTTTATGGTTTCATTATGGTAGTATATAATCTGTCATGCATCTTAACACTTAATTATAAAATAATTTACTAATTTTGTAAAATAAATATTAGCATGATGATTATCCGTTCAGTCGCAGCCGACTCTCGGTCACTTGATGGATCATCGATCCATGAAGTATTTCGGCAATGATAGTGGAGTAGTTTGACATTGCTTTCTCCACCCCTCCCCATTTATCTGGGCTTGGGACCGGCGTGCAGCTGTTTCCAGTTACATGGTTGGGTAAAGCCTACAGGATGATTCAGTGTCTCCAATTAACCTGGTAGCATGTCTTTGGACTGTGGGAGGAAACTGGAGTTCCCAGAGGAAACCCACGCGGACACGGGGAGAACCTGCAAACTCCGCACAGAAAGGACCGAGATCGCCCCACCCAGGGATCGAACCCAGGACCTTCTTGCTGTGAGGCGACAGTGCTACCCACTAAGCCACCGTGCCACCCCAAATATTAGCATAAAATCAGCTAAGTTTGCATGAATGACAGTCCGTACATGTAGGTCTAACATCGGTGACAGTGACATGAGCCGGTCTAGGGATAGTGGTTTAATAATGTAATGTAATAGAGATCTCCAAAGTGCTTTTAGCTGAAAAGAAAAGCATCGTTTTAAGTGCTGTAAATTCAGAGAAGGCTCGATTTTACTTTTAACAAAACTGCTTCATGAGCAGAAGAATCTGTTTTCTTGAGAGTTAGGGACGTTCCAAAAACATACAGTTCCAATACCTCGCAATACTAAACAACTATTTCTACAACTACTAAGTGTCGCTAGTGAGCAATTGAGTAAATAAAGCACTACAGTTTCTAAGCCTGTATTCCCACCTCTGCCCCTGGGGTTTCCGACATGTGTTACACAATTTGGCTACATTCATGGCAGACACAATAGTTACCACACAAGGTGACTATCAGTTCACAACATTGTATCTTCAATTCACTTCACTTGCATGTCTTTGGACAGTAGAAACCAGAGCACCAAGAGGAAAACAACACAGATACATGTAGAACATTCTAACTCCACACAGAAAAGACCAAGACTGCCCCACCTAGGGACCGAAGCCAGACCTTCTTAAGATATTCTGTATTTGACTTTTTTCTAATGGAAAACCAATGGAACTGGCCTGGACAAATGCTACCCTTAACTTAACTTGCACAACGGACTGACAATCACTCTAACTCTAAATGGGTTGTCTCAAGTTTCAGCCCCTTCCAAAAATGTTTAAGACTATTTAGATCAGCACATTTCACTCCAGAATGCCTTAATAGTCTTTTATTGTACACTACACAGATTTGAAACACACTGTGCCAGATGCATCAAAGCAACCCAAAACATTAATGAGCCTATTGTTACAGTAGGTACTATGTTCTTTTTCTGTACGTTTAATTTTGGCATCTTGTGAACTTAGTGCTGACGTGACTTGCCAAAAAATTCTATTTTTGTCTCATCTGTTCAAAGTACATTCTCCAAGAAGCATTGTGGCTAGTCAGTATCGCTTTTTTGTTATTTGCTTTCATCAGTGGTTTCCTTCTCAGCTGTTTTTCATTAAGTTCACTTAGGTTAAAACAGTGATGAGTGACACTAATGTACTTTAACCTTGGAATACACCTTTAATCTCTGAAACGTATTCTTTGCTCTTTGGTTATCATTAATATTATCTGTTTCTTTAATTTGCCATCAATGTTCCTCGTGTAGCCACATCCAGGGAGGTTGGCTACCATCCCATATACCTTAAACATCTGGATAATGTGCAACTGTGGTTTTAAGATCATCATGCTGCTTGGAGATGGTCTAATAGCCTTTCACGTTAACATGTTGGTCTAGAATTTTATTTCTTATCTTTTGAGACAACTCTCCATACTTTTCTGTGTTCTATATTTATGTTGCTGTGGTACAACTTTTTAAAATATTTTCTAGAGGTACCACCATTTTTGTCAGTTTTATATTATTATTATTATTATTATTATTATTTTTAGTAGTAGTAGTAGTAGTAGTAGTAGTAGTAGTAGTAGTATTGTTGTTGTTGAAACATTATTCTGTTGAAACAGTTCACAAGCAACAT
>JAYDZG010000036.1:6612335-6622550 GCA_034509265.1 Microcambeva bendego
GTGTAGTTCTGGGCTGATTCCTCATCTTTCTTAGGATCATTGATACGCCACGAGGTGAGATCTTGCATGGAGCCCCAAGTCCAAGAGAGATTGACAGTCATGTTAAGCTTCTTCCTGTTATGATGTTAAAAAACAAAAATAAAAAGGTTTAGACACATATGCCACACGAGTTCATGTAAAACATAATTTAAAATAAAAACAGCGGTTATTAACGATTAAAATAAATAAAATGGTAAACTTAAAATCAACCCTCATGGTACGTGAACTGCTGCAGGAAGTATGTCCCGGGGCATGAACCGCAAACTCTCACGGCTGAGTCAGTCGTGTTGACACTGCGCCACGACGATCTCGGAAGCCTGCAGCATCGGAGATGTATCTGGCACTGATTTTTGTGGCCATGTCGACAACCCTGCGTGGGGGGCTCACTCCTGTAAAATAAAAGGTACAAACAGAAATAAAACAACACCAAAAATGAACTGAAATAAATTGAAATAGAGTGAAATGCCCTGATTGCTGCAATGATGGCTCTGACCCAGCTCCAGCAAGGCAGGGAACGTAGACCCATGGATCACCAGTAGAGGGAGCCAGAAACTGCCAAGGAAGACTGGCTTCAGCAAGACTCCTAACATCCACTGTTTTCGGGTACGATGCACGGCGCAGCCTTTCTTGCGGTCCTGGGACAGCAGCTGCCGAACCGGCTCTGTCCCTACCATTCAGTGGAGCCACGGACCTCAGGCCTTTTAGCCCTACTTCCCCGAACCCCATTGGGCCCGGGGAATACCAGTCTGTCCCTATCCCACTGACGACCAGGAAACCTACACGCCTACACATGAAGCGTGCCTGATCGTACATGCATGTAAAGTGGTGGTGGCGAACTGAGTGCTGCACCCAGCTTTATTGGGGAACTCAGCCTAATTAGGGCAGCTCGCCCCTTAAAAACCCCTTAGGGGAGGTGATCTGTAACGCCAACCACACCGGAAGCCGAACTGCCCCTTGTGGAGGTCTACAATTTTGTGTCTGGTGTCTTTGTGATTTCCAGATTTTTTTTAGATTATGTCTCTCACAGTAAACAAACCTGCCAAGAGAGGGCCACCCACCCAAACGCTCAGACCAGGTAAGGAGGGCATTAATCAGAGAGGCAGCAGAGAGACCAAAGGTAACCCTGATGGAGCTGCAGAGTTTCCAAGCAGAACCAAAGGCCACCAAGAAAAACGCTTTCTATAAACCAACACATCTCATCATCCCAAAAACACCCTCCCCACAGTGAAACGTGGTGGTGGGAGCATTATGTTGTTTTTCATCAGCAGGGACTGGGAAACTGGTCTGAGTTGAGGGGAAGATGGATGGTGCTAAATACAGGGATATATTGATCAAAACCTGTTTCGGCCTGTCAGTGATTTGAGATTGGGATTGAGGTTCACCTTCCAACAGGACAGTGACCCAAAGCATACTGTTAAAACAACACTCGAGTGGTTTAAGGGGAAATGCGTAAATGTATTGGAATGGCCTTAATCCAATTGAGAATCTGTGGTCACACTTGAAGATTGCAAGATTGGGCAAGCTCATAGAGACTCATCAAAAGAAGCTTGCATCTGTAATTGCCGCAAAAGGTGGCTCTACAAAGTACTGACTTTGGGGGGGGGGGGGTACTTATGCATACTGAAGTTTTCTTTTATTTTGTCGTATTTGTTGCCTGCTTCACAATAAAAAAAATGTTCAAAGTTGTAGGCATGTTCTGTAAATGAAATGAAGCAAACCCTTAAACAATATACATAACTCCCACCCCCTTATTTTCTCCAAAATGTAGTCGTTTCAAATGACCCTGGTTGTGTTACCCTGGTTGTGTTATGCTTGTGTAAAATGTATCTTTTCACCTTCACGTGGTGAGTTCTTGTGCAGATCAGCCCTGTGCATAGAGAAACACACTCTGAACAACCCATTATTCATTGACTCTACATAGGAATCATAATTCAGTCAGTAGAGTTCACAATAGCACCCATAGGACTATAAGGAAGAACTATAATGAGGAACCCCCTGCATGACAGACAATGTTAATGTAGGCACACTGCCGGTTGAAGACAAAGCTGAGGTTCGATGGAATGTGTTTGAAAGCTCAGCTCATGTCCACTAGTGTATTTTGCTGCTCTGCCAGGAACAAAATATTTGACATAAGTAATTTAAAAGTGAAACTTTAAAACCGAACTCATTTATTTCATGGGAAATCTCATGAAACAGGATAGCATTTGTAGTTTTAACTGAGTTGGAGAAAGCTGCACCTACAACCAAACCATCTGCAAAGTTATGCAGGCTGTCACCCACTATCACCATCACAGCCAGCAGTGGAATGCTTCATTATGTCCCAACAAGACAAACATTAAAATACAAACTGCGCAATAAAATCAGATGACGGGAAATAACTTACTTTGTGGTGGAGTGGGGTTGATGTTGGGCTGCACTGTTTGTATTTCTGTACATTCTGTCTCCTCCAACGTTCTCTGTACATATGTAAATGTTCATCTCTGTGCTCTACATCACTACATAGCTTTAAACCAACATGTAATACATACTTACCAGTTTTATTGTAGATACTGATTTCCCTTGCTGACTTTCTCCATTATTATTCAGTCATGCCATGTGAATGACTCTAAAAACGAAATATAGAACCTGGATGTAGAAACATCATACAGCTCATACATGAATCTGTATACCATACCTACAGACACTGTAATGCATGATGTGTTATGAAAACATGTGTCCTCCAGATGCAAGAAAAAAAATACAAATCCCAATAAAATGGGAATGCACATAAAATGCATATAGTACACACTAAAGAGCTTCTTACATTTACTTTTACTACATTGCAGATCAGTCCTTTCCCTGTACCCTTTTCATCCATTCACAAGACTTTTTAAAGACTCAGCCTGTCCTGCTACTTTTGTACCAAACCATAGATCATAGATCATTCAACATAGATCATTCTTTGATGTTTAATCTTTAATTAATAAATTAAAACTAAATTGCCTGTTTACCTTTTTCTATTTTCATTCATGGGAGCAGCCAAGAAATATCACTATAAAAACACAATCTTTGATTGATTAACATTCCATCTGGGCCTTTATGGTTGTCATTAAGCTGTTTTGCCTCAATAATAAATTATCATACTAATGATCTAGGATTAGCTTCTTGCTTTGACATCAGTTACCTACAGACCAATATGTTCCTGCTACACACGGAAAAGGTCATCATTATAGTCTCTGGTCAACTATAATCTGCTACCTTTGTTTATTACCTACTGTTTGCAATAAGATCAAATATTAGAATACCTGAGGTATGAGATGAAGCAGTGAATCTCCTGAAAGTGTGCCCACAGCCAGCCCAAAAATAGCTGCTTGATGAGAGTGTATGTCTTCTGACAGGAGTTAAAAAAATAAGACCCAACATGGAACCCACTGTGATGAGTAGCACTTCCATTGTACTGTAACCATACTCCAATAAACAATAGAAATACAAAGACCAGAATTCAACATGCACTTCAATGATTACAACAACGTTTAGACTGTGTTAGCTTCATCTCCAAGCTGGTGTGCAAAAGTTCAACAAACAATCCACAGTTGAATGGTTGGATTTTTATACACGACCAAATCTGGGATAATACATATGCATTTCAAGAAGTTCACACACAAGGTGGGGCACCTTGTATCTCCCACGCACAGAAATTACTTGGCCAACGCCAACCAAGGTGCACCGCTGCAGTCCACATTCTTGCCTGATTCCAGTTTTGTTGTTGATAGACATAACAGTTTCAGTGCAGTTGTAGTAAATACAATTGAATTGTTGCATTGTCAATTTTCTTATTACAACTTTCAGTTGTAACATCTTTGTTTTATTTTTTATCCTGGCCATGCATACATTAATCATTGCATGGATCTGTTTTATAGATGTCAAGGAAAAAGCTATTGTACATTGCTTCATGCTTCTCTCTGAAGGGTTAGCCCCCTAAAAAGGTTGCCAGAACAGAGGAGGAGACTGTGGAAGAGGCAATGGACGAGGCAGTAGATGAGACAGTGGAAACAGGAAAAGAAGAGAGGATTGTTTGGAGCAGCCTCCTATAGGTGTTCTTTTAGGAATGAGTCGTCAACCAAATTGCCATTCATCATAATAGGCTCCACCAGCTCCTACTACTGGTGCTCTGTTTGCATGCATTAAGGTGCGAGAGACATTACTAGGCACATCGAGAGTAAGGGACATTGGGCCACCCCTGTGCACCGACACTGAACTAACTTCAAAACTTGTGAGCCCCGGTTAAATCTATACAAAAGTAGAACTTTAACAAATCATAAACATCATGAACAGCATTTAAAGGGATTTTGTTGTACTGGTGGTCCTTCTTAAGAGGAGTCATATAGGTGGTTGTACGTTTCAGATGGCCACGTAGCTAGAATTTTTTTTCTGTGTATGATGCGATTCACACACGCACTGAGCCTTTGTATCTAGATGTGTGATTTCATTTTAGCCCCACAGACCCTCCCAATCCTCGCGAGGCGTTAAATATAAACCAGGGGCCGTATTTATCAAGTGTCTTAAGTGCTGAGAATTTGTGAAATTTAGTCCTACTCTCAAACTTGAGAGTAAAAGCTATATATCAACCTTCTCCAGTCTAAGAATCACTCAAGTGGGTGATTCAAATTTTGTTTGACAGACAGCATTGTTACCTGTTATTTTCAGGTGCATTGTAAACTTTGCAAATAATGGGTACATTTTAATTCGCCCTGACTCTATGCCATCTGTCGGTCATGGTTCGCAAGTGGGTCCACAGCGTTCTGTGCCCAGGGTAAGCTCCGGTGATTGGTGGCGTGCTAGTGCACGCCGCTTATATCTTACGTGTGCGGCATCTGCCAATGGCCACGAGCTTAAAGTCTAGCTAAAGTCAGTGTTACCGAGCACTTCCGCTGCCCCCCTTTGTACCACCTCCAGGTCATTAGGAGCAACAGCGTTCACCTGGGTGCCCCGATAAAAGGGCTAGGGCTTCCGGTGTTCATTGTCACGCCTTCTCAAGTGCTATTCGAGACGCATGCCCGACTCGGTATTCATCTTGCATCTCGCTTTACCTACGCAACCTTCGTCCACGTTCTTAGGGTCAGAAGGTAATGACTCGCCTCATTTAGAGAGGTCAGCCATTATACAAGTCAGGAGGCTTGGAGGTAAATAGCTGGTCAGTGTCAGTATCTAAGTCCGGCCAGTGTCGTTTCGCTGCCTCCTCTACCACAACAGGGCTGGGACGAGAAGGCACTCCTGTCTATCTTCCACTGCGGGCTCCATAAGGACCTCAAGGATGAGCTAGAGGGGGGTCCTGTTACCATCCCGCCCGCGGAAGCACTCACGAGCTTGAGATGCAGATGTCGTCCTGACTTGACGCTGTCTGTCGGTCACGATCCTCAGGTGGGTCCATTGCGTCCCGCACCCAGGGTCAGCCCCGCTGGCCGTGAGCCGTCCACTGGTACTTAGTAAGAGTCGGCATTACCGAACGCTTACGCTACCCCCAACGATACTGGGAAACAGAAACAGACGAGGCAAGAAGACAAAATCGTTACACGGGTAGTTGGGCAAATGATCAACAAGTATACTTGCGCAAGGGTATTGGATCGGCAATAGGTTGCAAAGTACTAACAAAACCAGAGCCCTTATATGGGGCATTAATTAGTCATTGAGCACAGCTGTGTCAATACTCTGGAGACCGAGCTCGGCTGTAATTGGCCGGCTCGATCACCTGACTGTCCTTGGTCTCCTGGATAATGTAGTCCGCCGTATTCACGGTGCCAGTAGTGGAGCAGGGAGACGTGACAGTAGTTAAAACAAAATCAGTAAACAAATAATAAATAAGATTTATAATAGTATTCATTTGAACAAGATACAACATAATAACACTAAAAATAATAATGCTTACTTTAATAAATTCCACCAGGAGCATGAAATAATCTGAAAAGTAATCTAGTCTTGTAAATAGTGACCCTGCAAGATCCCCAGTCTAATAGCCTGTGACTAGGCTGTGACTAAAAGTCATTTACTTTTATTTAGAAGTTTGAGGGTGTAAGACTTCAGTCTATTAAAGTCTTTCCAGAGTCTTTTCAAAGTTGACAAGTAAATGGTCAGCATGACGATAATATTAAACATTCATCTTATCCTAATTAAGGTCAGGGAGGGGTGATGGAGCCTATCCCAGCTGTTCAATGGGCACAAGGCACAAAGTAACACTCTGGATGGGCCGCCAGTCCATCGCATCTTTTTTAATTACATACTTTTTCATAAGCTATGTGGTGTAAAAACTGGCACAGGTAATGTAGTGGTTAGTGCTCTCACCTTTTTGGTAGAAGCACTTGGCTTCAATTTCATGGATCCTTTCTGTGTGTGTTCATGTTGTCCCTGTGTCCTCTACAATATTGATGTACATTTTATCATCAGTGTATTTTCTTTCATCCCTTGGTAGGTACCTACAGGACAATTTAGTGTCTCCAATCAACCAGGTACCATGTCTTTGGACTGTGGGAGGAAACTGGAGTACTGATGTACAATGTATTACTAATCATATACTGTATACTCAATTTAATTGTGCTAGTTTAAGATTACTTTCAAAACAGAGACTGGGGTTTTAATGATGGTAAGCGTCCCAGTTGCATGCAGAAGATGGAAGATTCTGAACTTTAACTGTGAACTGGCTTGTGAGAAGTTTGCTGCTCTTTTCATAATATGCCTTTATAACTATATATTACTTTGCAATTGTTTTAGTTTATTTACAATTATACAGAGCTTTATTATGTTTATTTATTAAGATCCATCTAAAAACTAAAGTAAACAAAATTAAAAAATGCATTAGTTAGGGATTGTTGTTTGGATTTTATACTTCCATTTACATGACATAAGACAAAACCCTGTCAATTTATAGTGTGTCCATATTCCATAAGGCACTGGGGCATTTTTTTCACCTAGAGTAAACTCACTCTGACACAGGGAGAACTTGCAAACTGCATCCAGGGCCACTCCTAGGAATCAAACTAAAAACCTCCTTGCTATAAGACAACAGTTGTACTCGCCAAGACAAGTTTTTATTATTTCTTTGCATTTATGCAGCCTAGGTTTAAGTTTTCAGTTGATGCATCCTATGATGCCTTCTTCGTCCCTCAATGCACTGGCCCATGAGGTATTTGATTTTACTGCATGTATTTTTTTTTTTTTTACTGATTTTACTGTACTATTATCTGCACAAATTAAGTGATGATAAATAGCTTTCAGTGAGTAATTGAGTGAGTAAACAATTGAGATCAATAATAAATCCCCCTCATGAATTCGTAAAGACTAACAAGTGATACGACAATGACCTACATTTTGTGTTGATGTATAATTATGGTATTTTATTTTGTATTATGTTTATAGATTATGCAAAAGTTTGCATAGCTTCCAACTGGCATGTGCTATGGGTATGTGCACTGCCACATTTGTAACAACCATGAGTGTATGCCGTTGTGATGACAGTTCACTACCAAGAGAGTAATGAATGTCTGACTGTTGATGTCTTCCTTGTTGTTTTCAGTCCGTGGTGCACCTGTTTTCCATTGCCGAGATAGCAACACACCAGACATTTACCTGAATACACCTCATTTCTAGACCCATCGTCATAGATATTTTCACAAAGACCGTTGCTTTTTAAACTACACAGGCGGAAGGCGTGATGATAGATTGTTGGGGTGTAAGATTTCATGACGCACCTTACGCAGGCTGTTAGATGAAACCCTCAATATTAAATATGAAGCTACAAACCATCTGAACCAGGCTTTCCCTCTAGGCTTTGGTGACTGATCATTAAACACAAATATAAAAATAATAAAGCATGACCCTGCATAGGATAAAGCAGTGGTAAAAGGTATATTACTTTAGCCAACCACTGCTGAGGTCTGGGTTTAAATCTTAGCGGACATGATTGGCTATGTCTAAGTAAGGAAACACTTGCTGAAAGCCAGTGATGACCTGGGACCCCATCCAGAATATTCCTGCCTTGCTTTCAGTGATTCCCAGAGAAACAGTGTGTACCTGAATTCTGACCAGGATAAAGAAATGAAAAATTAGCAATGTATATAATTGCTTGCCAAAAAACCCCAACTGCTGGGTCAAATGAACAATGCATTTCAGGGCTGCCCAACGTTTCGAGGAATGTGTGCTCACTGTCCCCTAGTGTTCATTAGGGTATGTTTCACTGCACTGGTTGAGTTAAAATGTGAAGGACAAATTCTACTGTAAAAGCACAGTGGTGAAAGATGAAATTCTAAATGAGTCTCATAAATCAAAGAGGTTACAAAAAAGGAAGCCAGATAACACACTTGTCACTAGGAAAATGGTGTTAGTTGAGTCATATTACATTAAAAATCAAGGCACAGAGAACCATTCAAAGGATATACACCCATACACTTCTTTGACTAAAACACATTTTCTAATCTCTCACACACAATTTTCAAATCTCAATAACTAAATCTTTAGATATTTATTTACATTAAAGTCATTTAAAAAAAAAACGATAAATCACAGCTTTGCAGAAAATGGTGATATACAGTTCTGAGCATTTACATTGCTATATGAAGACTTTAAGAATTTAAAAGAACATTGATATGCAATAAATCAGATTTACTATACTTTATACTAACAGTTTTTTTTACATCTGGGTTTTTGTGCACAAATGTGAGTATATCTTAATTGCCTTGCAAACACATCATTATTATTTGTAACGTATTGTGGTGTGTGTGTGTGTGTGTGTGTGTGTGTGTGTGTGTGTGTGTGTGTGTGTGTGTGTGTTATGCATGCTCGTTTTGTTCAATGTTGGCAACCAGTCCCTTGGTGTCCACATTGGTGGTGGATCTACCTGGGTTGTTGAAGTAAAGTGTGTTATCAAATGTGCATTCTCCAACCACTGGTATAGTTGGTCTTTTATAGAAAAGGAAGGCAGCCAGTCCTCCCACTGCAATTATCACCAACACCACTCCTATAGCGATTCCAGCATAGCCATGTGGTGCCTCCTTCACACTTGGCTCTGCGTGGAAAAAGGCAACAGTTTAATTACTTCAGAATTATATGTTTGATTCATGTTTAATATTAATACTGATTGCTGAGTTTGTAAAGGTTTTAAAGGTTGTACTTACTAGCTTCTGGTAGTTTCTGAGTTGGTGGTATTACTACAAAAGATAACATTCCATTAATCCTTCAAGTCCTCATTTATATTTTTAAAATAGATTTATAAATATATTCTTTAGCTTTGAGGAATTAAGCAGGTTATTTGGAAGCATACAACGACTCCAATCATACTAAATATAGAGCAAACAGTCAATAATGATAAAGGGACAGTATAGAAAATGTGAATAACAAAAACCTGCAGTGTAAACCCAGTATATTTTGTTTTGTCTGATCAATTTATTATACACAGCCATTCCTGCATTTCAGACCTGTGACATTTTTTACAACATTTTTTTTATTGTTGTGCTTTACAAAGCAATCCCTTGCTCGTCTGGTCATTTAAGGTCGATTTAAGTTTAATATGCTCTAGAGGGTGAAACATGCAGATTCCATCCAATTACAACAATCCAATAAAAGAATAATACTTTTGATTGCCAACACTATGGAGATACTTTTTGTCAGTTGTCTTGATCTTGTCTTGGTGGCAACAGAGGAAATTATTTGAGACTTTTTGTTTCTTCTGTTAAAGGAAGCATTTCCTGGGGGCAGTAAAAAGGTTTGCTTTGTTTGTTTGCTTGATCGTTTTGAGTGTTTTAAAGTTCATTTCCGTGGAAATGTCAATACGTCTTAATACATGATGCTTCTTTTGGATGTCCCTTAACCATTTTTAACTGCTGGATGGATTTTCAAAGTTAATTTATTTGCAAAAAGGACTAAATGAAGGTTTGTACAATGACCTGGATTATATTGTAGACTTTATTATTTGGACTCCTAGTAAGGCTTAATTATAGATTTCAACTTTACCTAGCCTAGTGTGATCAACCTTTTGGACATAATTTGAACAACACTGGGAATGTAACGAGTTCGGCTATAGCCGCGCCCTTATAGGTCCGACCGCGGCATAGCCACCTACTTTTATACCCCCCGCCTCTCAGCAGCTCTAATCGGCGCTAATCAGGCGCAATGACCCTCACCTGGTTACGGTCTTTATAAGCCGTTCTG
>JAYDZG010000036.1:6627120-6638743 GCA_034509265.1 Microcambeva bendego
TGATTTTGTAAGCGCGCCTGTTTCCCTATCTGGCAAATCAATTTGCTTGGGGTTTTTGATGGAAACATATGCCGGAATGATATTGGCGTTTTCATATCCGGCAACGTACCCATCAGCATCCCTAAATGGCTTCCGGCTAGCACTTGCCGCGAATTGTTCAGCAATTCCCGCATCAGGAGTTAAAAAGAACCCTGGCAATTCAATATGTTTTGCACCGGCATTCTTTGAAAAACTTTCAAAATTTGCATTTGTCCCATGATAAACCACCATCGGCTTGCCATCGGCATCAACAACCTTGCTATCGCCAAACCAGCGCTTGAAGGCTTCGGTTTCAACGGCAGGAGCGGATTGGAATAGAGATGCCAACAGTTCATCATCAGACATTTCTTGAACACCAATTAAATTGCTAGGTATGCTAAAGTTTGCAAAACTGGTAACTAAAGGCTAATTAACCTAGCTTGCATAGTTTATGCACAGAAATTATTTGAATTTTGAATTCAGCTTACATAGGATGTGTTCGAAAACTTTGTAATCTTTCTACATAGGTGGCATTTAATGTCATTCTTTGAGTTCTTCCAAGAAGGAGGCTGTTGGAAATCCTGGATGCCTTGAAATCCTGCCTACTAAGTCATCTTTAAAAATGGTATATCCACTGTTGAATGAGTGAGTTTAGGAGGCATTCTTTTTTGGAAAGGGTATCCCAGAATTCAGTGTGGTATTATTGCTCTTAGAAAAAATAAAACATGGCAGCTGTATTGGGGTGAGTTGTTTTCACAGTTTAATAAAGTATTTTTATTTTAAAATGTATAATGGTTGAAAAGTGTATTTATTTGCAAGTTAATTTGTATTGTGCAGCTGCATAATGCATGCTTATGGCAGAAAGCAGAGAAGTAAATTAGTTACTGGTGTTGTCTATTCTTTTCATAGATGTGTGGCTTTTCATTTTCCTGCCATGTAGAAAATATACTGTTTTCTCTAAAGTGCATAATGAATTAGTGTTAGTTGTTAAGTGCCTAGGGTTTTCGGGTGGAACTGGACCCAGCAAGAACTTGGTCAGAATAAAGTAGTAATTAAAGATAGTGCAATCATCCATCAAGAGATTTGTTTTCCATCTAGATTTTTTCATTTGAATGTAATTGATGGCGGCTAAACCTTAAACATATGTGCTGTTTGTTATTCGCACCAGAATTTAAAGACATGGTAACATGCCTTTGTACTTCTATTTCCATTGTTACTTGGCTTGGGCATTTTGCCCAAAGGTGTGTTAAATACCGGTCCTCCCTTTTCTCATTTATTTTCTGTTTTTATTTTTTATCATAATGCTTTAGCAACAAGGCTTAGTTTGAATGTTTTTCTGGGGTGAAAATCCCTGGATGTCAACTCATCAAATGAATTTAATGAATATGTTCGACTGCATGGATGTAATAAGTAAAAGTCACTTGCATCTGTTCCGTATGATCTGCGTCCATCTGGCACCGACACTGGATGACCTTTGGCCCAGTTGGTAAATCGAACACTTTTCCCATCTGTCCACAGGAAGTTCATCTCCCAATTGACATCATTCAGTCCAATCCACATGTCGCTGGGTGTATTTATCATCATAGTTGTAAGAAATGCTGAAAATGGTGAAAAAAGGTCATATGGTTTGCACATGACATTAAGGATAGTTGTTTGCACACTAAGCAGATGAACTAGACACAGGTAATTATGATTGGGTACATAAAATATTCACCAAATATATACAAGGTATCCACCACATGCTTGGTCTTTTCAAGCATAACTTTGAGAGTGCATTATCAATTAGTTAAAAGAAGATTTATTAGGTGTTTCACCGTCTGTCTTATACAAGTGTAAAATGATACCACGGTTCTGGTGTTGTGAGAGGGAAAGACCAGATACACGCCGCCGGAACATTTTGAAGGCCAAGTACATGCTGGCAGATCGTAGCAGACCGTTCAGGAACAGGTCTAAAACGTGGCCGGGTACATGCCGGCGGATCGTAGCAGAACGCTCAGGAGCAGACTAGACCATGACAGGTCATGAACAGACTGGGAACGAGACCTGGTATGTGCCGGTGAGCTTGGGAGTATTTCTGAAAGTGGTTTTTGCTTAACATAGTCTGCTGCTGCATCAAAACATGTTTACGCAAAGAGATAGCCATATGCTCTGCTGAACCCTTAAGTTACCTTCGGTTTATCAATGATAGACCAAAACAAACTTTAAGCTTTAAAAACAGATTTAAGCTACAAACAGGACCATCCAAACTCCTGTCATCAAAGGGTGCACAAGTCAGTACCCACTTTTTACATGCATAGAGTACACGTGTTTGACTTTCCTGCCTGCAGTCCAGTCTCCTAGTGAAAATATTTGTAGCATCATGAATTAGAGAATCAGACAATGGTGACCATCTGCTGTTGTGCAGCTAAAGGCTTACATAAATCAAAAATGAAAGTTTTTTTTTAAAAGTTTCTTCTTTTTTGTCATTAGTGCCTTTGTATAAGGAAGTATCACAACTTAATCCCCTAGTCCCGTGTGATTATTGTAAACCCTATGATTCACACAATTATTACTTTTACATAAATATCCATATATCTATATTATATGCATGCAACACATATGAACTGCTTTGGTTCATAGATGCCAAGTACTGTAGTTAAGTAATTACCTTGCTCTGCTTGACTTTGAATAGACAGCAAATTGCCTCCTTGAGAAATACAGTACTGTCTAGCATCATGCCATGTTTTCTCATTATCTTTTCCTACGAATTTATAACACTGGAAACAACATTTAAATTAATTCATTGCATTGTTGTCAACATTTAATGTTAATAGACACTTTGAATATGGATAGTCATTAAAATTCACTATTCAAATGCACACGTAAAATCTCATACTTTTCCCTGAAAAGCAGTCCATTCGGGTGCACAACCTCCCTTGCCTGCAGTAGTAGGAGCTGTTGTGCTGGTGGCAAAGTTGTTGCTTCTTTTACAAATAGAGGGCAACTGTACTCCACAGTTTATATCGTTCCAGAAACCTGAGAAAAACAGATGATTTAACTGCATTTAATAAGTTCCATACTATATAACCTGGTTCATATATGTATAAACAACAATTTAGGAACTTACCCATACTCTTATAAATGCTAACACAGTTCTCATCATTGTTGGCGAAGTTTGGCTCATTTTGATTCCATGATGTATAAACGACTGGAGAACCGTCTACCCAGCTGGAAAACACATAGAAAAGTATTTAAATAAATTCTAATTCTGGTATAAGGTTTGCACACACATGCACTGGACTGACATACAGTCCAGTGTATTTCGGCATTATGCTGTTCTAGCTGAATCCTTTCATCTGGCCCAGTTATAAGATGCCACAGCGGATTGTTGCCCTTTCTAATGCAACTCTCCTATTTATTTGTGCATCTGACTGGTTTGGGTGGTGCCCAGGTTATAAGACTGATGTAAAATTACTTGAATGTTCTTAATGTAGTATTCATTTATGCTGTATGTCAAAATTCACAATTGTTCTTCAATCAATCTAAAAAGAATATATTGTGTCTGAGTTCACTGTGGGTTGATGAGGTAGTCTGGCCTGTAACCTATGCTGTGATTTTTTTCTTAAGTGTTTGCTGAGGTTAAAAGATTTGTTACCTGAAGGATTTGTCCAGTTCCACTGTCATTCCAATGTAGTACTGTTCCTCAGTGCCTCTTGAAATCTGCAAGATAAAATGTATTAAACAACAGAGGCAACAATTTAAAGATAATATTTTCTAATAGAAACATTTGTCTTAAGTCCATACCTGTTTCCATAAAAACTTCCTCTCGGTGTTACCAGTAATGACAACGAGGTCAGAATGGTTATTTTTGCAAAAAGCCCGGGCATCTTCCATAGACAGACGCTCATAATTAATGTAGTACTGACTGCTATTAAACTGGAGCCAGCCATCCTCAGTTATGTTTATTTGTGCTACAGCATGTACAAAATCAGTCACACAAAGTCTTCTAACAAATCACTTTATTCAAATGATATAACCTGATATATAATAATTGTAAGATCTTGTAATAATAAATCATAATAATAGCTTGTGGTTATTACCTGAAGGGGGACTTGTAGGGGGTGATTTTGGAGTTGTACCTGTTGGTATATGGTTATAATTAAATTATCATTTGCACACAGTTACTAAAGGAACACAATTCATATGGCCATTGGTAAAGACTTCCCCAAAAAATACTTATAGTCCACCAAGCCCCCATACTATATAATGTAAATAGTGGCATGTAAATTAAAACATTTTTCAACACTGTGCTTTAAACAGTGGAGTTTGTCCTCCATATTTTAACCCAATCTGTGCAGTGAGACATACATATACACACTAGTGAACGCAAGGGGGCAGTGAGCACACATGCCCAGGAGCAGTGGGCAGCCCTAGCCATGGCACCTGGGGAGCAGTTAGGGGTTGGGTGCCTTGCTCAAGGGCACTTCAGTTAACGACCTGTCAGATCTGGGAATCGAATCTGCAGACTTTTGATCACAAGCCCATTTATCTAACCCCCAGGCCACAACTGTCTGAAAGGCTTTGCATGCAATTTTCAAGTGTGTGTGTGTGTGTGTGTGTGTGTGTGTGTGTGTGTGTGTGTGGGCAGATGTGAAGGGTTACCTACCAAGTTGTATCTGACAGATCCAGTCACTGAAAGACTCGCAATCTCTATCATTCCACATACGTCCATAAAAGAAGCTAGTTTCTCCACAATGTTCATTAGAATTATAATTATTTGGCTCCCCATAACCCCAGTTCTCATAGTTTGACTGATAGAAACACAAAAACAGATTCAAAAACCTTAAAATACAGAACAAGCATTCCAATACTGTAAAGCATTCAGAATTCCACTCAAAGTAGAAAACACAAACATATACAATAGTCATCAGACTGTAGTTTAAACACTTACTAAGCAAAGAGGACACATATAAAGATAAAACAAATGGTAAGAAACTCACAGGTGTTCCATCTGCCCACACAAAACCAGAGTTATCATCCAGGGAACTAAAACCAATCCACGCTGGATCACTACCCATCCCATACCTAAACAGGATCAGAGGTAATTATTGTTCTTGAATTTGCTTCTGTCATGAATAATAATTATAAAACATTCCCGGTGGCGGTTTTAATTACAATTAGAAGAAAAGACTTAATATATAGGAAATAATATAAGTAACGCTAATTTAAATAAATCCAGTCCAGTGCTTTAACAGATAAGATCAGATCTTTTTAATCCCAAATCTCCTTGTACTGTGCCAGTGGAATGTAACCTCTGTCTCATCAGAGCAGGAATGGTATTTGTGGATTCAGATTTACTATTTCAGTTCAGTTCACCAGGATTTTTTGAAAAAATAAATTACGAGGCGAACCTTTTTAAAAAGCTTTGTAGCTTTTTTAAAAGTGCTTCAGTTTCATGTATTGATATTCAGGATTAAAAGACAAATGACTGAAGAAATCACTCTTGCACTAAATAGTGTCAAGTCAGGTTATGTAATCTAGATGTAGTCTAGAAAATACTGTAGCTGCTAATGCTAGTTTCTTAAACAGGCTTCCAAGTGTTCATCAGAAAGGGTGTACCAAAATGTACACATATTTACTTTCAAACATTTACACATGTCCGTTTATCCAAAAAATGCTATCAAATATGTTTGTCCACATTGTAGGATTGTCCAGCAGAGGCTCCTGACTTCCTATAAATGTTAGATTGTAGGGTTAAAATGTATCCCTCTGCTTCCCTCATGTATGAACAAAACAGCTGTCTTTAAACTGTTTTTGCTTGATTATACACTTGTCTTCACAAACAGTGTAGGTTACAAAATGCAAAAATGGCTACAGATGAATGAAAACCTTCTAGATTAGGAGTGTTTTAGGTGGGCTGGGACATGGCAATGGTGGCCACATTTCATGTCAATCAATTTGACCTGTTGAATGAGCTACAATCTACCAGCACAGCGCATAGTGATCAAAATATTGGGCACCCCTATATTATAGCATTTGTGCAATTGCTGGAAAAACACCATAGGCATAATGCAGACCAAGGGCACACTTACGGTATGCTTTTAAGTTCATCTTCTGAGTGAAAGCTGACTAGGTCACCCCCAATAGCTCTGCAAAAATCACGAGCCTCAAACCATGTTTTTTGGTTGTCCTTATCTTTTCTATAGATCTGCACCATCAGGAAAAAATATGTGAGATGTGTTGCAGCAGTAAGCAAACTTATCAGTAAGTAAACCTTTTATTAGTAATGAAATAAAAAAAAATGTTTTTACCCGCATGCAGCTGGCAGAATTTTTTTTAATCCATTTTGAGGGACAACTAAGAGGTTGTGTAGTAGGAGGTTCTTTAGTTGTAGTAACACCTTCTGCCATTTTTTTACAAATGTACTTCTGTTTAGTGTCACATGAAATGACATCCCACAATCCAGCTGAGGTCCCAGTTAACATGGCAACACAACCCTGTGTTTTACCTTCGTGACCGATAGGTAAAAAAATAATAAGTCATTGTAATAATTATATTGCATGACTTTATTTGTTAATGAAAAAATGACATAAATAAACAGTACACAACAGAAAGGAAAGAAAGATCAAAAGTCTCATTTTTGTTTTAGATGTGAGAGAGAAAGGGCAAAATGTGGATAAAAATTACAAAGACACAGCAATCACAGAGATGGAGAATATAATGAGATGTACAACACGGATCTTCCTATAAACCTGCCTAGTACAGGTGAAAATAACTAATGTTGGCTACAACCCTCCTCATGATTGGATATGACTAGATTGGAAGATGTGCAAATGCAAAATAAAATAAAAGATGAATAGAAAAAATTGATGATTAGAAGAACAATAAGTGGAAAAAAAGAATGAGAAGGAGATGGAGGGAAAATAATTAAATAGTAAGAATAAACTAATTGAGGACTGTTTGGTATAGTGGAATGAAATTATTGGAGAGATGGGTATTGGTAAGGTGTAGAAGAAGGTGAGAAGGGAGAGAATGAGAAAAAGAAATGAATGGTGGTAGAAAAATTGAACACTGAGAGTAGCAAAAGAGACAATGGATAGCTTTAATTTGTCAGTTCCTATCAGTAAAAATTAACATTTTTGTAGAATTATCAAAGTCATAAATACATAAAACAAATAGGAATTAGACAAAATTTACAAAATTCTGTATAATTATTAACATACCAGGCATTCCAACGTTGAAGTGTGTAAATTTGACTGTTTCCTTGTTTGTCCATATAAAGTTTTCTGCTCGTTCTGAGTTGGACAGGCCCAACCAGAAATATTTTTCAGGGCGTAGACCAATTTGGCTGATCAGAAATGCATTCTCATACCTAAGATCCCACATAGACATTCAAAAAGCAGGACTAGAACGGCATTTTGGTGAAAATAAATAAAACGTGCACTTTATACATTGTATTGTTTATTTTAAAATAATTTGTGCATTACCTGTTTTGTACATTCACTAAGTAGGCTGTGCTTTGTTGGCATGATGTTTTCGCATCGTTGAAGTTTTTAGCTTCTACTGCAATTCTGTAACAGAATGAGCTAAACCTGATCCAACCCTAGAGAAACAACATAGACCAGAACAAATTTTAAAAATGAAATTTTTTATTATGGTCAAATTATGTTAGAATAAAAAAATATTTGGGGTCCACAAATGGCATTGTTTAAAAATCCAATAATAATCGCCTGTAAAAATGTCAACAAATTGGCGCTTACTGATTGCATCAAGAATTGTTATTATGGGTAATGTTGGATTGCATGTCCAACCATGGGAGGCATTGCCATTGCCTGGTGGTTAGAGAACTGGGCTTGTGATTGGAAGGTTTTCGGTTTGATTCCCATAGCTGACAGGCCACGACTGAAGTGCCCTTGATCTAGACACCCAACCCTTAACTGCTCCCCGGGTGCTGTGGCTAGGGTTTCTCACTGCTCTGGACATGCTCCCTAGTGTTCACTAGTATGTATATGTGTGTTTCACTGCACGAGTTAAAATAAAGGATTTGGAAAAAAAATATTAGCAGGAAAAAAAGTGGATGATTTCCAGATGCATGGTAAAATTGATAAGATGTTTAAAACCATTCTTTCGCATAAAATATTGGAAGGGATTTGTTTATTTCAAGAAATATCAAAGAATTTCAATAAGTAAGGGCAAGAATGCAAACCTAAGCTAAGCTTAGTACTTGTACTTCTATTTTATAATCGTTATCTGAGCTAGTAGCCTTAGCTATCATCTAGTTTTTTTACATTTCTATTAAGTATGTTTTACATTATATTTTATACTCTCTGTACACTTTGTATGTTGTCTGCAAAGGACCATATTTTTATTGATGAGTTCAAGATTATTGCAGATGCTTTCCGTATTTGAACATTGATTGGAAAGAATCATGCAAACCATCAGTTCAGAATTTTAAAAGCTTAGACTAAAGAATATCTCCCTATAAATAGTGGTTACTGATATAAAATGTCTTTAATGTTTTTTTAATGAGTTATTTAATGTCTGTGTGAACTCAGGCTGAAAAAACATGTCCTTAACATATTTTAACACAAAAAAATAGTGTTTAAATATCCTAATTCAATCACACTGAAAACTCAGTTATCAGCATTTTTCTCTGGTAATGATCTTTGACCCTGTAACTGTGTGGAATTGTTTTTCACAGCTCTATTGATTTAGAACAAGAAGTCAGCAAATGACAATGCAATTCCGGTGAACAGCATATTGTTTTTTATAGTTATTATTAGTTAATTTTGTCACCACTGGGAAAACCTTTTTAAAGAGACTACAGTGTCATTGTGCTGTTTATTCATTGTCTGAGCCCCTTCAAACAGTGCATCAAAGTGTGGATTATGGATGCAATGCACTGTCAGAAATCTGACAACCTTTGGGTTGGCTACAAAAGTGAAAAAAAAAATATGTATGACTCACATTGGGACATCCAGGACTGACCACCTCAGGTGAGCCTGCAGGTTTACTTGATGCTTTCTTCTTACATAAATAGCCAAATTCTTTCTCACACATGTGATCTGCCCACTTTCCATCCTAAATCAGTGCAGAAAACAAGAGGCAGTTAAGACTGGGATTCCCTAAGAAAATCGGCAACACAGTGCCACACAGTCCACCAAGTGTAATTTGTAACAACGTACCTTTCCGCTCATCAGAACACAGTCCTCTCTATGGTTCGTGGTGTGAGAAGGTTCTCCCACCAGCCATTTGGCAAAACTGACATGGGTTCTGTCTGACCATTCAAACAGGTTCTGTGTCTTCTGATCATTCAGACCTATCCATAGTTCATCAGTGGGTACTGCAAAACAAAGACATTCAAGTCAGTGTAGATCCAAAAGTTGGCAAACTAAGAGTGTAAATACACATAAAATGAACACATACCATTTCATTGAAACCTTAGTTATAATAGAAACTTTAAATTTAGTTGTTATTTACTTTAGCGGTTTTGAAAAGGATTATTAGACAGATGATGATTATGAGAATGTTGAGCAAAAATCCCAGAACTACACGGAGGGGTGTGATGAATGACCCGCAGAGAGCTGGGACCAAAGTAACAAAGGCTACCATCAGTAACACATTACGCCGAGAGGGACTCAAATCCTGCAGTGCCAGGCGTGTCCCCCGTGACCAGTTCATGTCCAGGCCAATCTGAAGTTTGCCAGAGAGCAAATGGATGATCCAGAAGAGGATTGGGAGAATATAATGTGGTCAGATTAAACAAAAATAGAACTTCTTGGTAAAGACTCAACTCTACGTGTTTAGAGGAAGAAGAATGATGAGTTGCATCCCAAGAACACCATACCTACTGTGAAGCATAAGGGTGGAAACATCAGGCTTTAGGGCTGTTTTTGCAAAGGGGACAGGACGACTGATCAGTGTTAAGGGAAGAATGAACGAGGCCATGTATAGTGAGATTTTAAGACAAAACCTCCTTCCATCCTTGAGAGCATTGAAAATGGAACGTGGCTGGGTCTTCCAGCATGACATTGATCCCAAAAATACCTCTTGGGCCATGAAGGAGTGCATCCAAGGTCCTGGAGTGGCCTAGCCAGTTTACAGACCTCAACCCCATATACAATTTGTGGAGGGAGTTGAAAGTCTGTGTTGCCCAGAGACAGCCCCAAAACATCACTGCTCTAGAGGATATCTGCATGGAGGAATTGGCCAAAATACAAGCTACACTGTGGCCTGGTGAAGACTTACAGGCCAACAAAGGTTATGTTACAAAGTATTGAGTTGAACTTTTGTTATTGACTAAACACTTATTTTCCACCATAATTTACAAATAAATTCTTTAAAAATCCTCCAATGGGATTGCATATGGGATTTTTTTTCCTCATTTTGTCTCTCATAGTTGAGGTGTACCTATGACTAAGTAGGATAACGTGCACAATCAGTGGCTGACTAAATACTTTTTGCCCCACTGTTGCAACAGATAAATACATGATTAGTGTCTATAAATTGGTTTATCAATGCTGTTGTGATGGGTGCACATTAGGGCTGATTTAAAACAAAAATGTAATTATTCTCATCTGTAATTAACTAAGTGGGTACCACTGTCCTTTTACAGCAAGAATGTTCTGGGTTTGATTCCCAGGAGGATGGATTTCACTGCACAGTGATGAAAATAATATTCTAAATTTAAAAAAATAAATACTTGAAATGTCTCCATGTGAAGTAGTTGTCTAATTATGTAGACATCCATGCATCATTCTCAAATTGAGTAAAGAGTTAAAATGTGTGTGATCTTACAATATCCACTCTGTGATATGATAAAGCTGTGTTCCTCTATGTTGTGAATACTGGCCAAATCAGATCCTTCTTTGTGGCAGGCTGCCAGAGCATCTTTCCACATCAGCTTAGCACGCTTAAGAGAGTAACAGTGACCAGCATACGGCACCCAGGTCAGGGGACAGAACATGGGCTGATCTTTACCTATTAATCACACACACATAAAAAGTAAGAAAAAATGGAAAAATTACACCCCTAGTACATATTTATGAACATTTTTATATTCATATACATGCATATTATACAGTTCTTACGAATTACAGGAGCGATAGCAGTGGAGTTGCCTTTGCGGCAAATGTAACCCAGTTTACTACTGCAAGACATACTTTCCCATTTAGCTGCCTTCCCAGCATTTAATGCTGCACAGTTCATACCAGGTTCCAGTAATGGATGGCCTAAAAGATAAGATGGGCATGTTGCAATCTCCTTACTTTACAAAATATTAAACAGCTGTGTATGTGTGTGCACTCACCTGGAGCCCAGTTCAAATATCTGAATGGGTTGTCATTGCTCCACTGCCAGCCACTTTCAAAATCTAGACTATTTAGCCCAATCCAAAGAGATGAGCTGAGTGTATTAGTCAACCCTGCAAAATGGTAACTTTATTTTAACTTTTCATACTTGTAACAGCCTGAGACAGGAAGACAGAAACTATGTAATTTATTTACACAGCAAAATAAATGACAAAATAAACAGTCCAACTAAAGGCTGTTAGAGGTAAAACGAAATTAAAAACTTCTTTTGCCAAAAATGTCATTGTACATTACAAAAAAGCTTCATTATAATGTTA
>JAYDZG010000036.1:6645522-6656000 GCA_034509265.1 Microcambeva bendego
ACTTGTTTTTCTAAAAAACGTTGTGTAACATAGGACCATACTGTGATAACATTTGTACCATGCCTAAAATGTACTGCAACAATATTTTTAAATATTAAGAGTTGCATTAATAAAATAATAATTCATATTCCAAGACATATTTGCAACCATTTACTGTTAAAACAAAGTTTATTTGTAAAACATTTAGTTACATACCAAGCTGCTTAGTGCGATGAAAAGCCATGCTGATGCACAGAATCACAAACAGAAAAAGGTGTTGCCTCTTCATATTTGTCCTTGTTTTAGTGCATAATTCAGAAGAATAAAAAATTCGGAAGAATAATCCTGAACAAACTGATTATTTATGTATTTGTGTCAATGGATCTCTATTTAAGTGAACAGAGTGAAACTTAGAAACAGTCTGAGACCAACACACCCCTCACAGGTTTTAAAGTTTGACTTTAAATCCTTTTGGGGTGGGAGTTAATGACAGGAACAATGTGTTTCCTTAACACAGAGAGGATTTCTCTATCTCTTCTGTTCACTCGCTCACTTACTTGTTTATTTTTTCACAAATTTAAATCTAAATTAAATCTTAATTTAAATAAACTCAGAATGTCAAAATCTGTTTTTATGTGCAATACATATTTGTGCCTTACACAAAAATACATAAAAATTATGCAATACAACTGTAATATTTTAAACAAACTATATGGTGCATCCGGAAAACATTCACAGCGTTTCAGTTTTCCTGCATTGTTATTTTGCAGGCTTATTCCAAAATGGATTACATTCATTATTTTTCCTCAAAATGTTACACACTCCTTTATGACAAAGTGATTTTATGCAAATGAATTAAAAATAATGATAAATGAATAAATAAATAAAAAACACATGTACATATCTATTATTATTATATAAATGTTTGTTCGATATGTTTGTCTTTTTGAGTGTGATGCTACAACCTTGTCACAACTATTCTGGGGCTGTTTCTCCAATTCTTATTTTCAGAACCTTTCCAGTTCCATCAGGTTGGATGGGGAGAGTCAGTGCACAGTTTTTTTCAGATCACTCTGGAGATGCTCAATTGGGTTCAAGTCTGGGCTCTGGCTTGGCCACTGAAAAACATTCATAGAGTTGTCCCAAAGCCACTCCTGTTTTATTGGCTGTGTGCTTAGGGTCGCTGTCCTATTGGAAGGTGAACCTTCACCCCAATCTGAGGTCCAGAGCCCTTATATGATGTCTCTTTACATTGCTGCATTCATCTTTCCCTCAACCCTGACTAGTCTCCCAATTTCTGCTGCCGAAAAACCCCACAGCATGATGCTGCCACCACCACAGATCTGTGTCTCCATACAATACTGTCTTTGAGGTCTACAGACTATTCCTTGAACTTCATGTCTTGGTTTCTGCTCTGATATGTACTGTGAACTATGGGACCTTATATAGACAGGTGTGGGCCTTTCAAAATCCTCTCCAATCTTCTGGATTTACCTATGGTGGACTCAAAGTTGTCAAAACAACTGAAGGATGATCAATGGAAACAGGGTGCACCTAAGTGTCATGGCAAATGCTGTGAACACTGTCTGGATGTCTGGCTGGCTGGCTGGTTGGCTGGCTGGAAAGATGGATGGATGGATGGATGGATATGCTGATAAAGTGAATGAAAAAGGCAATAGGAACTCTGGAGGACCTGCAGCTCAGCAAGAAGGAAATTTGTTTCAAACACTAAAGCACAAAGCAGGGAAATCCTGTTTCCTTCCCCTGGTCAAGAAAAAGTTTAAGTTTGCACATGTGATTAAAAATAAAAGCTAGATCAATTACACCAACCACTTTCGTTCTTTCAAAAAAACAGTAATAACTAAAGTGAATGACTAAGGAAGGAATACATATTTATAAAGTTTATCCCAGTTTTGCTGATGTAATATGTTTTGCATGTTGTAGGTTTTTATAACTTTAACAAACATATTAATGATATTCAATGTTTTAATGACCTTTACATGTCAACCAGCTTAATAAACATATACAATATACCAGTGCATTTTAAAGCAGAGAAACTGATTGAATTATTTAATTAATTGAGTACTGGGTACATGTATTTCATTTTAATATTGATATTAAGCTAAATATGACTAAATACCTGTCTTTATATTTAATATCTTAGTTTCCAAATATTTGACACAGCTATTTTGCTACCATAGACCATTTTCTCAAAAAGGAGAAATAATGAATATACAATATACGTAAAAAGTAGTAATGTTTAAAATACATTTAAAAAATTGTATCCAAAGGATAAATTACAACCAAGTGATATTTGGAGGTAAAGAAAACCATCACACTTATAACATCAGTTGTTCCTGGTATTAAAAAAGTTTGCCATTTAAGGGACTCTGTAGCTTGTTCAATGTCATTAATTCAAAATGATCTTTGGCATGTCATGAATTTAATTCTCTCTGTCTGTCTGTGTCTATTTAAGTAAGTAAGAATAGCATCAGAATAAGTAATTGTTTCGAGTTACTCATAATTCAAAATTGCACCTACAAAAGCAAGAGGATGGAGAAAAATGTGTGTACATCATCCTAATGGTGACAAGATTTACAGATTCACCAAGAATCAATAATACATTTCTTTACATAAAATTTGAATCCAGCATTTTTTAACTTAGACTGCAACTTTCACAGAAAAAGACAGTTGTTGTTTAGATAAAATTTAGATAAGATAATCACAAATACTTTTTTCAGGAAAAAAGTAAAAGGAAGCTTTGTCCTAATTTGTCAAATTTTGTGTTGTTTAAAAAATTGGTACATTTCTAATCCTAAAACTACAGATCCAGATCAGGCCAAACATTCATGAAAAAAAATTCATTACGCTGAAAATCATATGACCACTCAGCCACTACTGAAATACTGTAATATGCCGGTAACAGAAACTCTGATACACTGCATAAATTACAAAATGATACTTTTGTTAATGTCACAAAAACAGTATGGATGTTTTGATGAAGGTAATTTGATGAATGCAAAATGTTCTGTTTAGAGCTAATGTAAATTGACAAAGCCATAGTCAGTTTCAGAATTTTTAGCATCTTTGGGAAACAAAAAACAACCTTGACTGATAAGACAAGCCTTAAGTAATAAATGGATAAATAAAGAAACCACGATGATGGGCTTAATATGATCTTTCTTATTCTGGCACCATTTCACACAGAAAGATAGCCAATTACATTTTAGATCTACATTTGGTAATATAAATTCATGCATACATTTCAGGTCTGCAACAAATTCAAAAATATGTTGGTACATTAAATAATTTTTGGTCATGTTCATTCTTAAAATTAATCACAATGTGTGCAGCTGTAGATCATTTATTTAAAAAGCTTAACTGATTCTCTACTGGTTACAGGTCAAGGTGTTCCTTTTTTGGATACATGGCATCCATTACAAAAAATGTCTGAACACAGTACATGTTTTAATGCCTCTTTCACAGTTATTCAAAAACAACATCCAATCGAGTTGGTTTGCCAAATATCTTTTTTCATTTAAATGAATGTTTAAAGGGTTTTCACCAAATGGGCAGATTGTTCCAAATATTAGGAATTTGTTTATATACATTTTCATGAGAGCTAGTTAATCCAATTATATTGCATTATGCAATTTTTTTTCCTGCATTTGCAGAAATGTAAAAAAGGATCTGTTGGAATTAACTTGCAGTCCTTTCTTTTTTAGAGGATTTGAATGTCAGAATACAGACAAATGCAGTAAATTCCTGGAAATAATAAGGAAGTGAAATTAATGCTTTGACAACCAAGACTAAGTCCTCAGTGTTTTAAAACTGAACTGTCAGCATCCTTTTTCCCGAGCACGCATTCACATGTGCATTGGCTGTGACAGTGTGGAGGAAATAGGCAGTCAAAAACAAATTCACCTGAGTCTGCATTCTTTCTATTCTCATAAAGAAAAAGGGTGGTGTTGGTGGGGAATTACATGGAAATGTAAATGTATTGTTTAAAAAAAGTATAGGAAAGTAGTTTACTAAGATTATTTAAAATATTTTAGAGAAACATGATGCAAGTAAAAAAAACTTTCAAAAACACCCTCAAGAACCTACACTATACTTCCTGTGCCTTCATGTCTCACGGAGAATAAATTAACGGTTATATCTAAAACCTTTCCTTAAGACAATTAATTTTATACTTTAGATTTGGTCAAGTCCACCTATCATTTTAGCTTATTAGTTTTGCTAAGTCTATTGGTTATATTGCAATTGGTAGCGACTAAAACAAACCATTATACACAATGCAAGACCAAGCTCTAGACCACTTGTAGTTTGTTTGGTAGAATGTAGTATATACATAATTTACAGGTGGACCACGTTTATTTTATTTGTATACTCTTAAATTGTATACAATTTAAAGTATTTTTTCTTAATTCATTTAAATAATTAAAATAAATATTTTGGAAACATAAAACAGTTAATAACAACATGACACGACAGCTCAATTCCAAACCGAATTTTTAAATATTAAAGTGTTAACACAGTAAATAATCTTCCTTGTGCTAGGTTGCTAAGCTTTAATAAGTACCTACGCTGCGTTTTGAAATGAGATGCCAGCCAACTTTACAGCAGTCTTACCACAGTTTTGCAGCGTTACAATTCACGAGCTTCATTACACTTCAGTTTTGAGTTTTACCACCAGATGTCACTGTCCTCAAAATACTGAAACATGGTTGGCGTATAAACACTCCCACCTCTTAGCTGGACAATGTGATAGTCATACCATTTCTTACAGTTAAAGCGAAACCTGGCTTTAGTATAATTTGTTTTTAGCATTTCAGGCAGATCGTTTTAGATTTTGTGCTAATCGCCTTCATGCCTTTGATAACTTTAATGCCATATGTTTTTATTATTTTGATAATCTGCTCTCAATTGTTTTCTACACCTGCGTTTCCACTCAGGTCCCTTACAAATGTTAATTGACGATTTATTTTCAGTATGCGTCTAATTTTTATTTAGTATTTAATATAGTATGCATTTATTTTATTTTAAATAAATATAAATATCAATTTTCTGTTGGCAAGTAAACCAAAAAGTGGAACTAAAAATATTTTGTAAAGGGAAAACCTAATCAAAGGGCACAAACAACTCTGGTTCTGAGAGTTTAGTGTCGAGCACAATTTGGTGATTTTCCAACTGTCACACACAACAGCCACTGAATACTGAGATACGAAAACGTAGAATATATTACTCTACTGTATACGGTTTTGCACAATGATTTATTGTGTGCTGGAAAAAAACAGCTCGAACCAGCTTAATATGGTCAAGCTGGTTGACCAACTTTTCCAGCTTAAACTGTGTTTTGGAACCTGGTAGCTGGTTTGTAGCCGGTCTGCCCATCTAAAACCAGCTTGTAGCTGGTAAGACCAACTAAAACCAACTAGTTGCTGGTAGTTGGTCAGACCATGTCAAGCCAGCTTGTAGATGGTTTGTACCTGGTAACTGGTATATAGCTGGTATTCAAAGCCAGCTTATAGCTGCTAGATGGTCAGACCAATTACAAACAGCTTGTAATAAGTTTATTAGCCTATAAACTTGATGTTCAACTTTTTGATTGCTCTAAAGCAACCACTAAACCACCTATCGGATCCTCCACCCCCGACCAGCTGACCTAGCTGGTCCTACAGCCCCGACCTGCTGACCTAGCTGGTCCTCTACCCCCGACCATCTGACCTAGCTTGTCCTCCAGCCCCGACCAGCTGACCTAGCTAGTCCTCCAGCCCCGACCATCTGACTTAGCTGGTCCTCCTGCCCGACCAGCTGACCTAGCTAGTCCTCCAGCCCCGACCATTGGACTTAGCTGGTCCTCCTGCCCGACCATCTGACTAAGCTGGTCCTCCTGCCCGACCAGCTGACCTAGGTGGTCCTCCAGCCCCGACCAGCTGACCTAGCTAGTCCTCCAGCCCCGACCATCTGACTAAGCTGGTCCTCCCGCCCGACCAGCTGACCTAGCTGGTCCTCCAGCCCTGAAAAGCTTACCTAGATGGTCCTCCAGCCCCGACCATCTGACCTAGCTTGTCTTCGAGCCCTGACCATCTGACCTTGCTGGTCCTCCAGGCCTGACCAGCTGGGTCAAGCTGCTCTACCAACTCTAACCAGCTTGATTAAGATGGTCAACCAGCTAAACCAGCTATAAACCAGCTTGACCTAACCCCAGTGAGAGCTATACTTTCCAGCTAGAGAAAAAAAATGATAAAATCCCATTTCAAAATTCTTGATGACACAATTACAAGAGAGCAAGTTAATTTCCACAAGGCTTTAATAATAAGAGTTACGATTTTGTATAATTAAATAATTGACACAATGTTCTTACACTGATGAGCAAGGCTTTCACTCACTGAATCTGCTATGTTTGTTAGTGTGTCAGTGTGTCCAGGGTCTTTTTTTTACCACAACTGAGTCACAGCAACTTAAAATGTTTCTGAATATATACAAAATTGGTGATAATAATTCTGGTTTATTTTAAGTGTGAATGAAATTCAATGGTCAATCTGTTATTTATTTTATACACTTCCTCAACAAAAATCTATACATGATAGAAATGCCAATGCCACATACTGTATATAAATGCAAGCAAATAGAATATGTTTAACGAATGTACGAGTACAAAAAATTAATTGTTTTACATAATGCACAAAATTAAAGTAATTGTATAAACAAATAAAGTGCATCCATATAGCAGGAGTAGCTAATAAAATGGCCAATAAATGTACATTCAAGACTGGTGTTTCTAATATAGATCTCATAAATGACGCAGTTTTTTGGAAAGTTTCTCTTTGGTCTTCTTTAAGTCACTAAACAGGCTTAAGTGCAATTAGCAAGAATTGTCCAATAGTTATGAAGCCAATTAATTATCGGTTGTAATCTACAGTATTGTATATTGTCAGAGTGATTTTAAGAGCATTTTCATCTCCTTTGGTCAAAGGCAAGTTTGTGAACCCATAAAAATAATAAAGCCAATAGCCTCTAACTCCAGCCAAACTACCATGTGGCTGATCAAAACATCCTCTCAGTGTTGAAAATCTTAAGCTTTGTCATAAAATTGAAATAAATGTAGGCCAAGCACACCAACATATTCTTTAGCACAAAGAGGACTGGCGTGACGAAGCCAAAAATGGCTAAAAGTGCCACCCTAAGAAATAAAAATGGAAGGTCTTGTAGAGCTACACTTAGAGGAGAGAGGAGCTGGCTGTATGGCATGAGAGCCAATCTCATCATTGAAAGAAAGCAAAACAGGTAGATAGGTAAAGCCCATCCTGAGAAGTAGACTGCTTTGTGACTTACAACTCGCACCATTTCAACAGTGTCCAACCAGAACAGGAAGCTTTCAGCAAATGCTTCTGCCCTTGCATCACTTGCTAGTAAGAAACGAAGAGGTCCTGTGAATGCAGTGGTGAACTGAAAATGTCTTAATGGTAAACCGGTGTGAGGACAAATGCCAGAAATAGTGATAGGTTGGCCCTGTGCATTGACTGACATTACTGGCCCTGCTCCATTATTGGGCAACACTGGGACAGTTGTGGTACTTGACATTCCGGGTATGAATCCATGAACAGCCAACCCAGGGACCATTCCATTGCTTGATAATCCAGTAACTACCGGATTTCCATTTGCTGTTCCTGTGCCATTGTGAGGTGCTGTAGTGGGATTGGTGCCTGCAGGACATGGTCTAGTGACTGCAGGAGATTGTCCAGTGATGGTATGGATGGCTGCAGGAGAGAGTCCAGTAATTGTATTGGTGATTGGTGTAACTGTCTCAACATGGTTTAAGGTTGGGATTTCTGCATCTCGATGCAATCTGTTAGCTAGACAAATATACAAATACATTATTACATAATTAATATTTACTTTTATAATTAAATGTACAGTCATGGCCAAAAGTTTTGAGAATGGCTTAAATTTTGGTTTTCGTAAAGTTTGCTGCCTCAGTTTACAGCAGAACTGTTTGTCAGAGGTTTTTATGACTCCGGCTTCTGTGCGAAATCTTGAATGATGGCTACCCATTCTTATTTTATCAGTGCTTGCAGTTGATCACAGTTTCTGGGGTTTTGTTTTTTCACCCACTTTTTGAGGATGGGCCACAGGTTCCCAATGAAATTGAGATCTTGGGGGTTTCCTTACCATGGACCCAAAATTTAATTATTTGTGTTCACCGAGCCACTAGGTTATCACTTTTGCCCCTTGATATCATGCTCCATCATGCTAGAAAAAGCATTTCTTATTCATGTCAGTGTTCAATGGCAAACTTTTCAGTGAATCCACTCCCCTAGATGAGAAGCATGAATGATCTTAGGATGCTTTACTGTTGACATGACACAGGACTCATGGTAGCGCACACCTTTTCTTCTCCTGACAATTACTTTTCCAGATGTCTGAAGGGACCTTCATCAGAGAAAATATCTTGACCCCAATCCTCTGCAGTCAAATCCCTATATTTCCTGCAGAATGACAGTCCGTCCTTAATGTTTTTCTTGGAGAGAAGTGGCTTCTTTGCTGCTCTTCTTGACCCCAAACAATCCTCCAAAAGATATAGATGCAGTCACCTGCCCTCTGCCATTCATGAGCAAGCTCTGCACTGGTGGTGACACCATCTCATAGCTGCATCCTTTTTAAGAGATGGTCCTGACGCTTTTTTGACTTTCTTGGGCACCCTGAAGCCTTCTTCTCTGCAAATGAACTCTCTTTAAAGTTCTTGATGATTCAATAAATGGTTGATTGAATGACTTTGCAATTAATTGAAATACATCAAATAAGTCTTCACAATTTAGAGTTAATGCAAAATTCCACCATAAAAACCGAGGAAGCAACTTTGTGAAAACCAAAATTTGTGCCATTCTCAGAACTTTTGGACAAGACTGTATATATTTCGGCATTTTCAAAAAAAAATGGCTATATACAGAACAACACACTGCTAAATTTATTTTGTAACATATTACCAGGATTGGTTTTACAAGTATAATAGAAATTCAGTTATTATTTGCATTATTTTTGTTAGACTGCTCTGACTTCAAAGCTGCTGACCTTGTGGAATTTTCATGCACAAAAGAATAGTCTGGAAAAACAAGAAACGTAAGTTGGCAGCAGCTCTCCGAGTCAGAAACAGCATTTTACAATGATAATGAGCAGAAAAGCATCTTAGTACACACGACATGTAAAAACCTTTCACTTTCATTAGCCAATAACATTCTGTTTGAATTTTGACACTGAAACACTAATTGGTTAATGCTTTTGTAGTCAGGTCATAAAGGTTTGATGTGTTGTGTGCTCCAAGATACATTTTGCTCTTTTTTTCATTGTCTTTCTGTTCTCCTGAAATAATTTTATTTTAAACTTCTCTGTCAATTTAGCATTTCCACCCACAGGAATACCCACTACTATTTTACTTATTTATTTTATTTTTTCAGTGCATCTTTTAGGACATGAAAATCTTAGTAGAACAACTGTTTCTGATATACTCTACACATAAATAAACAGCAGTTCAACCAATTTAAGTATCTTTGTATTCTGAAATAATAAACTATTATATTTATGCAATACTACACATTTCTGTTCATACAAAGCAAGCACATGTACAGCTTTTACCTTGGCCAGTTAGTCTGCAGTGACGGATTCTTTCCACAATGTCAATGCAGATGAGTGAGAACAAAACCAGAGACACGGGCAACTCATTAAATGTATCCAATTTCAAATCATTTCTAATCTGCAGCTATACAAAATATAAAACAAAGAAGAAATGCCAATTATAGAGGTATATCACAAACAGAATTTACTTTACCACATCAGTTAAAAAAACATGAGAAAACATGTCTCCTATTCTTAAGATTCCGTTACCACAATCGATCTCTGGTAATGCTACAGCCTGTGCAATTAAAAATGTACTTGCTTTTGTATAGTTGGGGTGTTGGTACACTTTTATTGGCTTGTATTAGAAAATTACAATTTTGGGAGGACTTATAAAGGTTATTTAGTAAAAGGAGTACATGGAATAGAATTATAGCCGTACAGCTATATGTAGTAAGTGGGTTCACTTTTGTTTGTGTTAACTACAATGAGATTATGTCAGTATCAGAACCAGAAAATTGACTTAGGTTCTATGTCCAGACTTAAATCCCAAACTTTTTAGTTAAATGCATGTGCCTATCTCCAAGTTGTGTGTATTGTCCAAACAAATTTGTCTCTAAGACTTACTGCATTTTAACAAATCAGCAGCATTGCTATAATCAATATTCTTCCACTGATGCTTTTCACTTTTGTATAGTGTATGCAGTAAATCTCAAATAGACCATTTGCTCTAATATAATACTTAAAAGGAACACAAAAAGAAAAAGAACACCTACATCTTGTGTTTACCTCAGAGCTGGCGATTAGGAAGCCAAATGAGGGTAGTGTAGAGAGGACCACATATGCAAGAGCAACAGGTCTCCTAAAGAAAAAAGAGAGCTATG
>JAYDZG010000036.1:6803620-6818804 GCA_034509265.1 Microcambeva bendego
TCTTGCTAATTGCCAATAATTTCCACCTGTTGTCTATTCCATTTGCACAACAGCATGTGAAATTGATTGTCAATCAGCGCTGCTTCCTAAGTGGACAGTTTGATTTCACAGAAGTTTACTTGGAGTTATATTGTGTTGTTTAAGTGTTCCCTTTATTTTTTTGAGCAGTTTGTATATATATGGCAGTAAAGCAGGTTTTTGTGCTTCTAACAAAAGTAAGAGAATGATAATGTTATTGATGGGTTGGAACCAAAGAGCTTGGGTTCAATGCCTTATGTGTGTGTGCCACATGATTGAGTGGTGACCTCTCTACCTTTCACCTAATGAATCAGACTCGCTTGCAACCCTGTCCCAGACCAAGATAAAGCAGTTAAAACAGACAATACGTGACTGAATAAATGTAGGTGAAACAAGGTGAGTGATTGGTTGGCTGTCAGACTTTTGCTTCAAGCAAATAATTATGCACCACCATTTTTTTTCATCTGTCAAAGCATCTTATGGACTGCCTGATTGATGGACTTTGGATCTCATGTAAATACTTTTCAGTTATTTTTCATTGTGAAATGGTAATGTTTATCTGAAATTGAGAAAAAATGTGACATGCATCATAGCATTTGAAAACAACAGAAGCATCAAACTGTGTGTGAGTAAGCTTGTCAGATTTTGCATCCTGACAGTCAACTTGTCTTGGCCTATAACAAATGATGTGTTAGCTCATGTTAGCTCTCTCTCTCTCTCTCTCTCTCTCTCTCTCACACACACACACACACTTTAGACTTATTAAGTGAAATGAACTTTTCACACTTTATCCTGGAGCCCTTTTAGACACATTGGGATCAAAGCACTACTGCTTTTTTCGGCTCAGCTATTAGTGATCCACATTATACATTTGGTATTGTTTTTACACCAGATGCCCTCGTAGCAGCTAGGATTACATTATGGCAGCTACACTGACAAGTGTAGTAAAACACTGATTATCTCTTCATAACGACACTGTTAGTGGGTAGGATATATATTTGGCAGCTTTTAAACATTTTATCCTCAATGTTGATGTGACAGAAGCAGGAAAATGGGCAGTCAAAAATTTTGACAATGATCAAATTTTGATGGTTAGATGACTACATAAGAACATTTAGCTCCAGCACTGCAACTCATGTAAGTTGTTTCCAGTCTACAGTGGTCAGTATATAAAGGCTGGACAATGTAGTCCGATTCAACAGATGAGCTACTGTAGCGAAGTAAATGCTAGTGTGTCAGAATATGCCATTTAGTGCTGTTTTGGCATTAAAATGTGGAACTAACACCAGAATGTTGTGCTTGACCAGTATAATGTTTCTTGTTTCAGAGGTGGAATGTGCAAATGGGTTCAGTAAACTGTATAACTAGCATTTTATTATTTTAAAGATTTTCATATAATTGATATATTATTCCCCAATTCTGCAATAAAGTGCTCACTTTATGTAAGGTGGGTAGTCTTAAATACAAAAACTTAGTCATCAGGAGCGGTGACCACACACATTTGGCCGACTGTGCTATATCTTATCAAATTGACCTTTTAACATGTGTGAGATGTAGCATGCGCAAATAATTTCTTTAATTGTTTAGTTATATATTGGGCTGCCACTGCTTATCATATGAAATAGAAGAAATGCTTGGACACATTATCCTGCCTCCTGTGCAGGTTTAATTTTATCCACCTCAGACTTACTGACAGGTAGCAAAGGGCAGTCAGTCAAATCTTAAAATGCATTCTCCAGTCTCCGGAACATTTTCTTCTAGTAGATTATTCATTGCTTCATGTGGAGTCTTTTTATCACATCCATCATACACATAGCTTACGGTGCAGAGAATTCCCTGATGTGCCGCATATCAGTAAACATTATTGATTACGTTAATGTGAATGACCACAAAGAAATATACAATTGGAACCATCAAAATTAAAAAAAAACTCTCTCTTCTGAAAGTGCTTTGGGAAATTAGAGACTTTCAGTTGGGTAGATTTAAACTAGGGCTGCACCAGGTATTGCAGGTTCTGTACTGCACCCAGTTTGGTGAATCATGGGAGGACATGGCATCATACACACAAACATTTCATTGCTCATAATGAAATTAACATGTGGGTGTGGTCCTCACACTTTGAAAGAATGCCAATCAGCTGCCCAAAATGCTTGTACAAAAATGAAAAAGCATAAAGGTTGGAGTGTGACTTTCCGTGACCGATATCCAGGCTCACATGCTAATCCATCAAAGTATGGATGAATAAGAATAAGTCAAGTACTGCGCACGTCAGAGGTCTTGACACTTGTCTTTCTTGAATTATGAAAACCCTGAACCTGTCTAGCTTTTCCAGTTTTAGGCAATTCCGTTGTTTTAAATCTGACATCACCTCCAGAGTTTACACCTTTACCTGACAATTAAGATATGAACAATGCCAATAAAATCAATTAAGCATATAACTATTCATGCTTCAAGAGGCCAATGCAATTTGGTATTGAGCGAATATGGACAGTCTTGTATTCTGCCACTTCATAGCTGAGCTGTTGTTGCTTCCAGATGTTTCCACTTTACAATAGCAGCACTGATCAGAGAAGCCCAAGTATATTTAAGTGGATTTTTATAGCAGCCAAGCTGAACAGTCCAATCCCTTCCACTGCCAAATGCTGTGCATAAAGATTACAGGTGTCTGTGCAAAATTCAATAGACATATGATGTCTTATTTTTTTCCCATGGCTGTATATTTTGATTTTTTATATCTTATTTTTCTCCCACGGCTGTATATTTTTATGTTTTATCAGTTAAATTCAAAAATATATAATTTGTATAACTACATGAAGAATTTTTTAAAAGAACAATATGTAAAAGAACAGGACTTGTTAATTAAACAAGATAAATGAATAACTTCCCAAAAGTATCAATGCACATAATTCATCATGAATCCTTCTTATATGATGCTAGATGATTTAAAATTATAAACTTTGGCAAACTCTGGTTGAAAATGACAAATAAATAAATCAATAAAATCAGATTTGATTTGACAAAGAAGAAAAGGCCAGATATTTACTAGCCAATCAAATGAATGGTGTTGTACAAGCACAGTGTTAGTATGCTGTGTGTAGGTGTAGCCCACCTGGGAAAGTCAAAGGAGAAGTGGAGTCATGTGTATAGATGTTTCCTTAGAAACACACAAAGGCTAAGTAGGTGTCCACTCCGCCTGAGGTATTTAGTCTTGTCGATGCCTTTCACTATGCTTTTGCACACTCAATCCATTGGATCAATAAAATTAGCAGGGCTGCAGAAATACATCTGCACTTATAAGTCATAGTACAAATATAATAGCGGCAAGTTGCCATAAAATAGTAACAAAGAGGATGTTTTAGTTAATTGTGCACCTGTTTTAATTTTTATTCATTAATTAATGTATTACTCTCACACATACAAAAACACAGAAAAAAGTCACAAGACAGTTAATAACTAATAATATAAGAAATATCTAAAACAAATTGTCAGAGAGTTTTGCTAAAGTGCTGATCAAATTATTCCACTGGTCTGGAAAACCTCAAAATTCCCAAAGAGGTCAGTTTTAAGCCAAATAATGAACAAAGAAACCCAGAAAGAACTATGTGAATTGTTGAACAATCTGACTTTCTTCATCATATCACACATCAGCAATTTAATGCTGATGAGATTTTAAAGATTAGAACTGGAACGGGAAGATGTGCTATCAGGATTTTCAAAAAGCAACTACAGATACCACTACAGGTTGGATTGCAGAGGTGGGATTGCAGAGGTTGGAATACAAAAAGGAGAAATGTGATTCAATGACTGCAGTAAAGTAGCTGAATTATTCAACACAAAATTATGGAAGTCCTCAGGAAGATGCAGGGAATACTAGAGAACATCATTCTAATCAAGACTTTCCACACTGATCAACAAGCTATAAGCATGACAGGAAATACTAGTTCAAGACCAGAAAAGGATTTAGACAAGGCTGCGTCCTGTCAACATTCTTGTTTAAACTTCTAATGTATAATGAAAGATTGGATGAAGATGGTCAAAGATTCAATAGTTGTGGAAGAAACATTAATAACCTGTGATATAAGGAGGGGGTTTGGTCTGGTGGTCCTAAACTCTGTAAAGCTGCTTTGCGACAATATATATTGTAAAAAGCACTATACAAATAAAATTGACTTGACTTGATATAAGAGTGACAAGGATAGGATATTATAAAAGTATAGTATAAAAAAGACAACTGCCATTACAACAAGACAATCCAATAACTTTACATTAAATTTACAATTTTCAAGTGCTGGACACTGTCTGCCTATTTAAATACATTATTACCACCAAAGGATCCAGCAGTCTGGAAATGTGACACAGACTGGCACTTGGTAATACAAGAATGAATGAATTGAAAAGGATCTTCAGGTGTAAAGATGTGTCACTCTTTCTCTATTTATAGATGTGAAAGCAGGACAAAGAATATTGATGTATTTGAACTTTGGTTCTGGCGAAAACTCAAACTTAATCTTTCACTACAAGTATACAAAATGCTATCCTTTTGGATACACGATAAGGAAAACCTTGGAAAAGACAATTACACTTGTAAGGTAAAACGATGAGGAAAATATCAGTGCTATATCAGGGTTGTCTATACAGGTGGGATTATGTCTGAGAATAAAACGATAACAGAGACTGTGATGGAGTCATCATCTTTATTGTGGAATACTGATGAAAATGGCATATATATATATTTGCAATATATATTTGCACTCGATGTTAATGTAATTAGCTATCTACCTAGTTCAATACACTTATCTGCTTTATACATTTCTATATAAGATGAAGGAATGTTAGCATTCATCAATGTGAAAGGTAATGTTCGCATTCAGCCCTCCCTACCCTTCCAAATACTATTTCTACGTGTTTTGGGTGGTCAAAGTTCAGTTCATTTTCTTTAACCCCTTATCCTAATTAGGGTCGGGGAGGGGTGCTGGAGCCTATCCCAGCTGTTCAACGGGCGCAAGGCACAAGGTAACACCTTGGATTGGGCGCCAATCCATCACAGGTACCTACAGGATGATTCAGTGTCTCCAATCAACCTGCTAGCATGTCTTTGGACAGTGGGAGGAAACCGGAGTACCCGGAGGAAACCCACACAGACACGGGGAGAACATGCAAAATCCGCACATAAAGGACCAAGATCACCCCACACAGGGATCGAAGCCAGGACCTTCTTGCTGTGAGGTGACAGTGCTACCCACTAAGGGGTGGTCAACTGTTAATTAAAAAAGTCCGATTCAAACTGTTTGGGACCCGTTTAGGTTGCAAAATTAGAATCGAATTAGTGTTTTAAGGAAATGCCAGCAGTAGCACATAATGCCCAGCAGATAGAGCCAAACGCCACGAGCGAAAATAAAGATGCATCATTGCACTGGCTATATCTATCTGCAGGCTCTGAAGTATTTTTATAGCCTTGATTTATTAACAAAAATGAAATCATTGAAATATAGCTCTCCTAGAAAAACCATTCAAAAAGTGAGCTTATATGAATAACTGCTGAATCTTGGCCTTTGGTTGATAATGTTCTTGTATATGCCTTTAATCTAAAGCCGTTTACTATAAATCACAAAGGACATTTCTCTTCATGTGAAAACAGTGGTGCAGTAACTAGCATGATTCCTAGAAACTAAGATTTTGACCATGTTCTTCTGGCACCAATGCTTTTTTTGTGCACTTGGATTATCCCAGCACCATAAAATATACCAGTAGATGGTATAAATGATTAAAAAAACAGAAATAAGCAAGGTAATGAGTTTGATAAAAAAAAAAAATCATATTTAACACATATGCATGTAAAAAGCTGTTGGTATGAACTGCACTGCAGGGTAGGCCACTTGAGCAAAAATTATAAAAAGCTTTAAAAAATGTTTATAATGAGTTAATAACCATTTCTGGTTTTACTTGCTGATCTACATCTGTAGTTTCAGAAAGTGTATCACTCTCACACTTCAGCATCTCAGTAGTAAAATAACTATGATGCTGAAATTTGATGACTTCATTTCCCCAGCTTGTCCAATCCGTCTGTAGACTTCGAGCAAACATTTCCAGGCACTTTGCATTAGGCCTAATGTACGGCTTTAGCACAGCTGAAACACAAATACCACACTATACAATTATAATATGATCATAATTATAATAACAGCTCTAGTTTACTGTGCCTAAGACATGTCAAAGTATCCAGGAGAGTTTTCACTGAAGATACACTATATAAGAAAGTATGAAGAAATTGACAGGACCAAAGTTTTTTATTTAATAGGTTTACGAATGCAAATACATTATCTCTTAAGTAGCTACAAATTATTTTGTTGCACATTTTAGCTTATGATATAATAACATTCTTTTATTTAAATATTAGCTTTGTGGTAGTAATTGGCAAATGTGCACAGACTGGGCTGAACTATTGTAGCCCATCATTCAACCAATAATGGATTAAAAATGTGCAGTGAAAAGCCATAATATTAACAAAATGATTTTTGGGTGCTTTTTTTAATTCAGTGATTGATTCTGAAAGAGAACCTAAACATGTACAAACATCATGTTAAGCTCTCTAAATCCCTCGTTTACATGTGACAAAGTCTGTACCAGAACGTAAATGTTGCTGTAGATATAAGTAGATCATTTTAAATATAGCCTCCCTCTTCCTAAAGCATCCAGTGACCACCTGCTACCCATGCCCTCACAATCAATGATTATTTCATACTAGAGACTCCAGTCTCTCAAAGTGTAATAAAAAAGTAGTCGTCAAGTGTTTTCTGTTTTCATGAATGGACACAAAACCATAATGCTGTTGTCCATTTTACTTTTGCGCTACTACATTAATAGACTTAAAAACAAGAAGTAACATGGATGAGCATAAAGCCATTAATGCAAACTCAGTGTGCCAATAATTTGCAAAGATTTTTGTGTAAATGATTTCCTCCACTTTGGTATAAGCCATGATTGAATTCAGTACATGTATGCTTGTAAACAGTACAGATGGATTGAAATGATTGGCAGAGTAGCTTTTGTGTACCTGAGAGTGAAGGCTTGTGAGAGTGCAATGCTGATGGAATGCTAACTATAAGCCGCTGATTTGGGATCTCATACTCCTCCGGCCTGAGAGGAAAGAAATCATATGCAGAAATCAAGTTACTTGTGAGAATATTTGCAAGAAAAGTTGTCCTGATCTGCTGGGATTTGTGCAAAGGGCATTTTAATTAGCATTAGTGGGCTGGGTTTCTATGATGCACACAGGTCAACAAAAAAGAAATGGTCAAAACAAGGTTGCAGATATTGATTCATTTGTACATGAGAACATTTTGTCACCAATTAGCTTTATAACTATGCAGCAGATTAAAACATAATGGATCATAACAGAGAATTATGTATGTAAATGCGCCCTTAACTTCTTACATTTTTGCCGATTTGTCACACTTTCCCTAAACTAATTTTAATATGCAACCGCATATTTTATTCAAAAATAAAAAATGAAGAATTCTCATAAAACATTGAATAACACTGTTACCTATTGGGGCAATCGTTTTCAGCACATAACCTGCCGAGTAAAATCACTTCATAAGGCTTCTTGTGTAGAGAATCCAGAGGCAACACAAATTCCCCTTTCTGAGTCACCTATGCACACAGATGAATAAATGTTAGAATTTTTTAATATTCTGTAAAGACAGGACATTTGAATATTTGATATTTGAAACCCAGTTCAATCATTTTCACTTAAACAAACCTAATAACACAATAGGTTATAGAAAAGTCCTGCACATAAATGTAATGCCTTATTAGCGATTTTATTTATCAACACAATTCATAAGCTGGAAGTGGTAAAACTGAGCTAGTTTTTGTTCTTTGGGGAAAGTTTTCCAAACAGGACACAAAGGAAAATGATGGAGTTTGTTAGTTTGTATTGGTTTATTGCCATATCAGCAACATAGATATTGAAACTGTGCAGCATTATTTGTTCAGATCATCTTAGATCAAGTCTGTCTAAAAGAAATAAATTGAAACGGAGGAATTTCCAAGGGAAAGATTAATGCAGCAACTCTAAGCAGCCAAGCTAAAAAAGGACAACTCTGTGAATGTTTTTCAGTGGCCCTTAAACCCAATTGAACATTTCTGGAGAGATCTGAAAATAGCTGTGCAGTGACCTTTGGTTAAATGTTCCAATGTTTTCAATTGTAAGAGGTCGTTTACAGTAGTCACAGATCAGGGGGCACTTTCCCTTTACTACATGTGCATGTGTCAGATGAAGGTGCTCAATCCAGCATCTTGTGAATACTGCCTTTCAGCAGTCATACTTCCCTTCTATTCTACCAGTGCTGAGAATAATCAACCTCACAAATAATATCAGGTTACTATGGGTCACATAAATGGGGAAGATGAGGGTAACTGTACAGCTTCATCAGCAGAAGCTTTAAATTACAAAATATTTTTTTAAAGTGATAATGGGAGATATGTGTAGGAGTTTTAGAGGTGAAAGCGTCTAATAGGTCATTGTTATTATACATAACTTTTCAACACATGCAATAAAGAACACATTGTCTGGAAAATCAATCCCAATAATGTATGAATATGTGTGTTTAAATAATGTTGTGTGTGTGAATGCTAGCTTGCATACCTTAACCCAAAGCCACTCTCCAAGAAGCTTTACTCCCCAGTGAGGAAAAAGTTCTTCTCTGACAAACTTGAGATGACTGGAACGGTTGGTAACCCACATGACCACCAAACATCCTGCAGCACTCAGTTTTGGCACAGGAAGTTGTTTTAGACAAGAAGATGGCAGGAAATTGTACCTGTCAATTAATATAAAACTGAAAACTCAAATACCTATCCAAGGTGCCTTAGTATTTTAAATCAAAGTGGAATAAACTAGCTCACATTATAACACATTTAAACACATGTAGGGAAAAAACACTGACCTACTGCTTCTTTTCACTGACTTGTTTTCCCATGGTGGATCAAGAACAATCAGGTCATATTTGTCCCCACCTATTGAAAAAAAATCACTATTTTAATAGATACACGAAGCACATTGTAATTATTTATTTCAATATTATTTATATAATGTAATACAGTTTTTAATTAATTGTTATAAATCTAAAATGACATGACATTTTATATTTAGAATGTATTGATCTTCTCAGTTACCAGATCTAAGACCATTGGTTCTCAGTCTGAAAAGGGAAATTATACAAGAGTATCACCTGAGGGGGCTTTAAGTTTCACCCGTGGTACTAATACTTGAGAACCATTCCAATTCAGCACCTTTCATTTGTGGTAGAACACAAAAGAATGAATGCAAAACAAATCTGAACTAAATATGTAATGCATCTATGTCAATTCGAAATAAAACCTTGATGGAATGTTCACAAGACCAATAGATTCCATGACGTAAAAATAACTGAATTAGCTCTGAAAGTCCAAATAAGTCTTGTTTATATTAGTAATAAAGTTGTCAGTCAGTAAATGAAAAATGCATCACAATTCATCTAATTAGACACCCAGATTATTGGATCTTTTGGGTTTATATATATAAATGGTTAAATAACTATATGGCCATTCTACTCCGAACTTTTTCTTAAATCAACAAGGTATTTAGCTCATGGAACTGAACCTTGCCTTTAATTTATGGAGTAAAATTTCTGCAAAATACTCATCAAACTATGTGGCATCAACAATTATTCTCTCAAGTCACTCAAATCCTTCCTCATTCTTAATGATGTGAACATAAAGCATACCATAAACTAGACTCCAGACTCAAAATACTAACAAATACAAAAACTAGCACTATATTAATCTAAATCTAGTCCAATGAGATTAGTGTAAAATAAACATACTTTGTACGAGTGGATGCAAGCGGGTAAAATCACACAACAAGAAGCGGCTGCGTGGGGGTAAGAAATACCGCTCCCCCATTAGTGTGACCTCAGAGGCATGGTCATGGGGGTTTTCATTGAGGCAAGAAAACAAATCAAGTCGAGAATCCAAGTTGGCATGACCAGTAACATCTTGTACAGGTACTGCATCAGAATTCTCTACAGTGAGCAGTGACTTGGCCATGTCACATAGAGAAGCCAGCTGGCACTCATGAGTAAACTTGTGCTTGTTCAACAGTGCAGGCAGAGTGTCAGTCAGGTAACCACAGTGATGCCCAGCTTTGAGCAGAGTCTGACTGCCCCAAAGAACCAGTAGTCTGACCTGTTTTGAGACAGGAAACATGCTGGTTTAAACAAAACACTCCATGTAGACATTTAAAAATATATCATTGTTTCATAAACGTGTTAAAGTAAAATTGTTTTGTTCTTGTGGTTACTTTTTCGTGGTATGCTTGAGCTTCCAACTCCCCCTGATTCAGATCACATCTTTGGCGCTTTCTTTTCTGCAATTTAATGAATTGTAGTTATTAAATTGAGTGGGTAACTATATAAACATCCATAACAGAGGGTAAATCACTAACACAGCTGCACGATAGGGTGAAAATTCTCGGGCGCTTCTTGTCAGGTGTGTGATTTGTTATGTCTTACCTTCCGTGTCTTTGGGTTTTCGTGCATCTCTGTATTTTGCAGGTCATGCTTAATCGAATCATCACTGCTTGATTTTACCGGTATATAAGGCTTCCAGATGTCAAAGTACTGCTTACTAAAACGACATCTAAAGTTACCCCTGGTTTCACTGTAGCACAGCCAAAAATCCTCATCGATGAGAGAGCATGAATCCAACAACCATCCGCTGTCATTAGCGCAAAGGACAGACATTTTTAAAAGTTTAAAAGAGTTCAAAACACTCAAACAAGTCGGCGACTGTAGTACGGCGCCATGATGCAACGCAAAACAGCAGTCACGTGATATACACCGCAGCGCCGTAAAATGCTGCAAATCCGACACAGGCCCGTTCCTAAAATCTATACACCATAAACCGTTGATTAGTTTCGGTTAAATGATTTGGAAATCGGCATTACGGTGTTTTTCAATTTATGGGACAAACAGTAAAATTGTGCAGAGATGAACAGATATCATTCAGTTGGTTAAAAAATGTAAATGGTTCTTAAATCTGCAATTTGATCCCTTTTCTTTACTAATTAAATTGGTTAGTTGTAATTTAATTTCCCAATTTCCGTGATCTTTCATGCAAGAAATATTCTATTCCGATCATTTGGTGTATTAAAATTTGGTTAAACGCTTGAATGTAAGGTGTATTTTTTCCATAGTTGTCAGTGGTAAACTTCAATGCACTTCAATGTACTGGTTTATTACTAACCGAGTAGTTTCACTTCCACTTCCTCCACCTCAATGCCTTTTTTATGTCAGGTTGCTAAATTTTAAATGCACATTTAGATATTGATTGTATACTTAATTAACAAATGTCATGTAATTAATTATCTTAACGTAAGAAAACTATTTATTTTATCTAGTCAAGTAGTGTTTTTACGAATAGCTTCTTACTATTTTGTAGTTTTAAGGATTTTGTCATATCAAGCGTTTGGTTTAATTAAATGAATTGGTTTAATTAAATGAAAAGGTCTTCCCACCTCTGACTTAGATCCAGGTTTGATTCTCAACTGTGCCATAGGTCAACCAGGCATTACAGTCCCAGTTTTGGACTATAAAGTAGAACCTTTTTTCGTGTAAACAGTCTAGAATTGTTGTGTTTGTTTTGAACTGACATTGATGAAAGTCCAGGAATGTAAGAACGAACTTAACAACTGTTGTTGTTAAACTACCTTTTTCCGTCGCTGTATGACGGGATCTGGCAACCTAGAGGGACTCGCGCGTGGAAACAGAAAACAGTAAGCGCGCGTTGAGGAGGCGTGTCTCTCTTATCACTGACTGACCAATTCTGCATTGTAAAACTGTCCCCAAAAGTTCCGCCAGTAGTAACTGCAATAAAATAGTAAACATGTCGAATACAGAGTGCTGAGGTGTTTTTGTTGGCTTTAAGGAAAAAGAAAAAAATTCTGAAGGCATCCTGAGCTACCGCGACGAAGAGGAAACATGGCGGAGCCAGAAGTTACCTCACGCCGAACTGTTTGTATCTTTGACCGTCGCCCACAGAATAAAGAAGCTTTTGAGAGGAAGTTTGATGTCGGTAATATTAAGTACAAGCAATTACTGCAGGCTGTGCGCAAGGTAAGTGCATTCCACGTATGTATTGTTCAAACTAGCTAACATGCAAACTACTGGCGAATTGGTTGTTGACTAGCTCGCTAGCTTACGCTTCACCCAATCAATCATCTATAGCACGAAACACGTAAAACATGCTGTCACTGCTTTACCTTGCTGTGGCGCTGCCAGACTAACTTGTTTCATCAATGATTTGTGCTCACCTTATTGCCCCCTGGTATTATTAAACACGCCATGTGAATGCCATATCTTAAAATAACATAAAATTCAGACTTCTATTCAAGTCATGCTCACAGATCACTACATAACAAAAACTCGTGGGAGTGTGCCGAATTTTCACTCTCGCGGTGAAGCAGAATCCCACTCCCCCTCCGCACGTCTCATCGTGGCTAGATTAAAATACGTTTAAGGATGCAAAGTACACACCAGTGCTAGAAAATCAAAGGAGAAGGGATTTAGATCTTTCAGACCTAAGATCATGTGGGGAGTAAGATTTCGGCAGACCCAGCAATGCAGATGAGCTGAAGATCGCTATCAAAGCAACCTGCGCTTCCATAACACCTCAATATAGCCACAGGCTGATCGGCTCCATACATACTTTCAGTAGACAAACATTTCTGTTTTCATTGGATGTAAGCCATAATAATCATTAAAGGGAATACAGGTGCTGGTCATAAAATTAGAATATCATGAAAAAGTTGATTTATTTCAGTAATTCCATTCAAAAAGTGAAACTTGTATGTTATATTCCTTCATTACACACATAATGATATATTTCAAATGCTTATTTCTTTTAATTTTGATGATTATAACTGACAGCTAATGAAAATCCCAAATTCAGGATCTCAGAAAATTAGAATATTACTTAAGACCAATACAAAAAATGATTTTTAGAAATGGTGGCACACTGAAAAGTATGAGCATGTACAGCACTCAATATTTAGTTGGGGCTCCTTTGGCCTGGATTACTTGCAGCAATGCACCTTGGCATGGAGTCGATCAGTCTGTGGCACTGCTCAGGTCTTATGAGAGACCAGGTTACTCTGATAGTGGCCTTCAGCTCTTCTGAATTATTGGGTCTGGCGTATTGCATCTTCCTCTTCACAATAATCCATCGATTTTCTATGGGGTTAAGGTCAGGAGAGTTTGCTGGCCAATTAAGAACAGGGACACCATGGTCCTTTAAACCAGGTACTGGTAGCTTTTGCACTTAACAATGGAAGAGAGACAGACCATAATAATTCTTAAACATGCCAAATTTGCCAAGAAAGTCAATGTGTCAGTGAGGACAGTTTTCAGAAATTGGGGGAAACTCTGACAGGAAGCGGTCTGGCAGACCCACATCCACAACTGAATCGGAGGACAAATTTCTAAGAGTCAACAGCTTGCGTGATAGGTGGGTCACAGGACAACAGCTTCAAGCGCAGCTTAACAGTGGTCGTAGTAAGCAAGTCTCAGTTTCAACTGTGAAGAGAAGATTTTGAGCTGCAGGTCTGACAAGATGAGTTGCAGTAAGAAAGCCATTGCTCAGAAGTCAGAATAAGACAAAGAGGCTTCCCCGGGCCATGAAACACCACCAATGAACTACTGAAGACCGGAAGATTTACTGATTAATCAAAATCTGGAAGTCTTCGGTTCATCCCGCAGGACCTTTGTTTGCTGTTGAGTATTGAGCATTCTGCAGAGCCATGCAATACCCTCTGGTATGCGCCTAGGGGGTCGGGGGTTCATCCTATAGCGTATCTACTGCTCAATTTACTGCTTGACTGTGTGAATGCAAATAATCTGAAAGCTTTCAGTCTGGTTTCTGTCCTCAGCATAGTACTGAGACTGAGCTTTTCCGTGTTTTATACAACCTTTTTTTTGCTTCTGACTTCTGTCTATTCTTCTTGTCGTTGATCTATCACCAGCCTTTGACACAGTCCACCCATAACATTGTTCTGTCTGGCCTCCACTATCTTTTACCAGCTGTATACAAGAATTACATTCCAGGCTGAACTGACTTTCCTAAATCTTCTCTGCTCTCATTGTCAGCTCCAATTCTATTTGTCCCACTAATTGCGCCATGGCCTGGAGGTAAGAAAACTGGGTTTGGGATCAGAAGGTTGCCGGTTCGCTTCCCAGAGCAGACAGGTCATGACTGAATTTCCTTGTGCAAGGCACCAAACCTGCTTGGGTGCCATGGCTAGGGCTTCCCACTGCTCCAGACAGGTGTGCTCACTGCCCTGAAGTTACTCTGACACAGCTTTGCCATTTCATTTCAGGAATTTTCTATGTCCAGAAATGAAACTTTTGTTCTGACTACAACAGATCGCCGAGAGATTAATGCAGATGTTTATGGTAAGTCACCCTCCATGTCTAAACATTATTTTAATATGAATACTTGGCATCATGCTGCAGAAATAATCAATAAAAAACTACATTAATGTTGTCTGAAAGACCTTGAATATACCATGTCAATTATAGATATATAAGCTTATTAGTTATTATTAGTGTCTGTATAGGCACCTGGTTGGCTGAGATTGGAGCTAGAGGACTCAAGATCTCGGCGTGTGTGTGTTTTTCCAATTGCCTTTTAAACTGATTTTTCATTTAACTAACTATAAAAAGTTGCCGTTGAAACTTTGATGTCTGATATTTTGATTGATATTATAAGCATATAAAATTAACATGACTATAAAATAACTGGCTTTTACATTGTGATTGGTACACATTACTGGATTCATAATACTGAAATCAGTTTTCTTCTCTAACCTTTGAATAATTACTAGATCTACAGGTTCTTTTATTTTTTTATTCTTAATAAAAAAAAAAAAATTGACATCACATTTGTACATAGTCGCCTTTCGATGGCTAATTAGGTATCACTGTCACCTCACAGCAGGATGGGTTCGATCCTCAGGTGGGGCGGTCTGGATCCTTTCTGTGTGAAATTCTCCGAGTGCTCTGGTTTCCTCACATAGTTCAAAGACATGCAAATGAGGTGAATTTGAGATGACTATGTTCATAACTAT
>JAYDZG010000036.1:6829572-6849669 GCA_034509265.1 Microcambeva bendego
ACAAGTTTAACTTTTTGAATGGAATTACTGAAATAAATCAACTTTTTCATGATATTCTAATTTTATGACCAGCACCTATTTTTTCTCATTTCACTTCACTAACTTCAACTATCATCTCATACAATTCAGATTAACTTAATAAAAAAGACACATACATTTAAGCACAGGTTTTAATGTAACAAAACGGTAAAAAGCCAAGGGGGGGATAATTTTGTAAGGCACTGAGAGACAAGCTGAAATGTTAATATGTTTCTTTTATTATCATTTTATTTAAATTAGTTTAAAATTTAGTATTTTGCTTTATGATCAGAATTTAATTGGTGCAAAAAACTCAAATGTTCATTTTTGTGTTTCAGAGGGCAGTCCAGCATCCTTTACTGTGGGTATAGTTCCATCCCCTGTACAGTTGGGCGTGCCGTTAGCTCTTTCTTTACAATTTAAGGATGAATATAACCATCCTACTCAACCATCTCCTGACCTGAAACCTAAGATAGAGAGCAGGTATGTTCAGCTTTTATTCATTATCACACTGACACACTGTTAATCTCTCGCTAGTTCATTTGGAATGGAAATATGGACATTAAGAATTACTGTGATTACATTTTGGAGAGTTAAAGGTAATAAGTAAGAGGACTGTCGCAATGAAAGGAATATATTTAATTAGGAGCAATCATAGCGTTAAGAGAAAATTCACGTTGTTGCCTGAATTTTGAATTAAAAACTACCATTTTTTCCGCACTATAAGGCGCCTTATGTGTGCACTGAGTTCCAAAATCTGTAACAATGTTATTGTGCGACTTTGGTAAGCGCTTTGCTTGATTGACTGTCGGACCATTTTTCGCTGACACAGGGACCTAATAAGTTCACTATGTAAGCTGGAAGCGCTAAACCAATCAGAGAACATTAAGAAATACGTACAGTATGTACGTTAACCTTCTCCACTCCTCCGGTAGGTATACTACCGGTATGCTGCAAAACAATATTTGTTTGTCTCAGGACCCCCGAAAATGGCACCAGTGAAGAGACGTGCTTACGAGACACAATTCAAACTCAGTTACGCGGTTGTAAATGGGAATAGAGCTGTTGTCCAAGCTTTCATGAAAGCCGGCATCATTGCTGAACAGCCACCTGGCAACGAGATTGACTCCGACAATGATGAGAGAGAACCCGGCATGTTTGATGGCGAAATTGCCCCGCTGTTCAGTTCAGACACAGAAGATGAGAACTTTGATGGATTTGTGGTAGAAGATTGATTAAAAATAATGTGAGTGTGTTGTTAAATAGTAGAATAAAGTTCAACTAAACGTACTGTTTTGCTTCCGTTAACTTTTTTTGGAGACCGTATGTTTTAGCATACACCATATAATACGGTGCACCTTATGTATGGGTTAAGTGCAGAAATAGATCCCGTAATTGAGACTGCACCTTATAATCTGGTGCGCCTTATAATCTTGTGCGCTTTATGGTGCAGGAAATACGGTATGTTAAATACTATGATAGTAAAAAGACGATTTAATATCAACAAAGTATGAGTAGTTAGCAATAACGTAATTTTAGGTGTTTTTATTTTTTCACTTTAGTACACTGGAACTGACTTTTGAGAAAACAATTAGAAATGGAACTAATTTAACAATCCAGGACCTAAGAGCTCGGGGTAAAATAAAGGACCATCAGGACAAGGTCAGTGTGTAAGCTCGTTTTTATTATTATTCTTAAAGAAAAACACCACCATGACAACATATAGCAAGTAATATGTGTACAGTTCCCTTTTGTAAAGTTTACTGTAACAAATGTACCTTTTGGTAAATCGTGGAATGCAGAAGATAATGGAAAAAAAAATCCAACCTTTCCTCACAAACATGGATCCAGGGTCAGCCATTGTACGGCACCAATACCCAGCCTTGACCAGGATAAAACGGGGGAAAGGGGAAATTGTTTTTAACAAACCCACATGTGCTACACTTAATGGCATTCTTCAATTATTTCTTTTGCATATCCATGCTCGTTTGGAAGCTGGGGTCAGAGTGCAGGGTCAGCCATTATACGGCGCCCCTGGAGCAGACAGGGTTAAAGGTCTTGTGCAAGGACCCAACAGTGGCTGCTTAACAGAGCTTGGATTTGAACTGCATAGCTCTGGTTTATAGCCCAAAGCTCTACCCATTAGTCTACCACCATCCCCAAGAGACCAAATATTCCCAAGAATCACCAAAACTATGACTGGTGGGGCCAGTTGGACAAAGATGGCAACACTCCTGAGGGGTTTGGTGTAAAAAGGAGAATAACTACATGTAAAAGACTGGACTGGACTAAAATTATGGAGCATAGTACAGCAAAGAAAAAAAAACACTTGTGCAAGGTGGATTTTTGTTCCTCTTTAGGATTATTTATTATTTACATAGTAGAATTTTACTCAATAATAAATCTATAGTTGTAATTTCCCCATAACATGCCCATGTATTCTTTTTTTACACATGTATTTTTTTGGTGAGACATTTGGATCTATTTACCTCCTGAACATATTTGCAGATACACGATGTGAAGGTGATTATCCCAGGCCTCAAACAGGACTTCCAGACTTTCCAAATAAGTGTTCTTCCAGGTATTTACACACAAATGCTAAACACAAAACGTACACAATTACATGTATGTAGTCAATTTAAGATGCTTTAGTTTAAACTGTCACTGTATTAACTTGTTTGATTTGTCATATAGACATTTACAGATACAAGTTCTTTGCATATCCCAGCTTTTCTGACCTGCAGCCCATTTGGTCAGACTCTGACCAAGAGTTTGCCTGCAGATACTGTTAACACTGTATGCTCGGCTGCAGGGACTGAAGAATAGCTGAATAAGCTGGAACTGGCAACAAATGCCAGCAAACAAACTGCATTGTATTGTACAGGCACACTTTTCTTTAAAACCAAAGGCACATTTGTGAGAAGTTCAAATAATAATAGAATAATAGAAGTTTTGTTCTATTTTAAAATAGTAAAAAAACAGTGTTTAAGATGTTAAAAACATGCAACATATTTATTGCTTTATTTGTTTTTTAATAATGTTTAATATAAGTTATATTATCCAGGTAAGATTATCTTTACAGTGGTCTTGGTCCACAAGGTGGAGTTAAATTTTTCCCCCAACACTGAGAATTAAAATGTACTTACTAATACTCATATTTAGTTTTTGCTTAACAAAAAACACTTTGGTTTTGGCAGATTTGTATTTTTTGTCTGTTGTCTGCTTAAACTAGAGTAAGCTACTGTCTTCTATGCAAGCACTACTGTAAGTTGCACTGGGTAAGAGCATTCATGCAAATTCCTACTCAATGTTTTGTGTGCCGCAGGACCCCCATGTCACTTGCAGGTCATGCCTGAGGATACCATTTCAATTGAGAATGGAACACCAGCAGAGTTCAGGGTAGAAGTTCAGGATGAGTTCCAGAATGTCACAACACACTCCAAGCTTATCGTGCGCTGCCAGGTAACCTGGTTAAAAAGTTTCATATTCTAGAAGCATACATGGTCAGTACAACTGAATTTGCAGTGATGAAAAATAGAAATTATGAAATTATGACGTAGATCCACTGAAAGCACACAAAAAATGAACACAATGGAACTGTATGCCTGTCCTCTCCTCACTATATTAGCAATAACAGAACCTTTCTCTTTTTCTGTGTAGTTGCTTGGAGCTCCAGATTTGCCAGCAGACACTGTGGACTGCAGCAATACTGGCACTGGTTTGTTGCTGGCAAAGCCAATACAACTAAAAAATGTCAGCACAGAGCAAGTCCTTACAGCAAAGTTTAACATACCTGTAAGTCTCAGCTCTGTCTTTTAATGTTTTTTAATAAGAATCTAAATAATCCGGTTTGTTTTTATTTGTTGGATTTTATAAATGAATTGAATACGTTATTAGAAGTAAATTAATTAGTGCTAATTAGTGCTTAATTAGTAGAAGTAATTAATGCTGCTTTGTTCACCTTTTATAGAAATATATTTCATTTGTATTTTTTCTATACATTTTTTTTTCTCTCTTGTGTCACTGTCTTGTCCCAGTTGTATCTCCTGTACTGCCCTGACACATATGTAGCACCACCAGAGGGGTCAATATCTCTCATAGAATCACACGCTGATCTCTATTATCCCGCTTCTTTGTGTATGCAACTTTGACCAACAATTTAAGGACACAATTGTAGCATTCAATTTAGTTTACAACATTGGAGATCATTTTTTGGTGAAGCCATATGTGTGCTTTGACTTGAATCAGTTAAACCATTGTGCAAGTTCTTAAAAACTCACATGTGTATTTTTGTATCTAGATGTGTGTTGGATTACTAGTAAATACATGTGTATATACATGTACCATCAAGGACACATTTTACTAACATGCTTCATCTGTGTAGGTCTGGTTTTCTTGTGCTTCCCAAAACTGTATTTTGGTCCTATGTTAGTTAATACTGTACATGAACAATTTGTTTTCCCAGACTTAACGTGGACTATAATTTCCATTCCATATGTTATACATACTGTGTTGTACTTTTCTTGGTAAACTGTTCCAACATCAAGCTATTCTTTGTGTGTGTGTGTGTGTGTGTGTGTGTGTGTGTGTGTGTGTGTGTGTGTGTGTACAGAATCAGAAGGCCATATCAGCTGTAGAAAGAACTCTTCACGTCCTCCCGAGCACACATGTCTTCCGTCTAGAGGTGTACAGAGAGGATGAAGATTCCAATGTTGTCTTTGTGCTTCAGAACAAGGAGCGCATTGACTGGATGGCTGGAGACACTCTTGATGGTCTGAGATATCGATTGTATGACGAAGGGGGCAGGACTGTGCCTTTAACAAAAGACCTTGCCAAAAACATAAAGGTAGAGAGTGATGCGACTCTTGAATTTTGGGGTTCAGAATTCTCTATTTTGTGATGTGATGTAATACATGCATGTGTGCAGAGGTGGTAAGTAATAAAGTACATTTACTTTGTTACTGTACTTAAAAAGTTTTTTTTTTTAGATATCTGTACTTGTGTATTTCTGCCACTTAATACTTTTTACTTTTACAGAAAAATCTGTACTTTTTACTCGCTACATTTTCAACAAGCTCCTTACTTTAGTTTTAACTGTATATTTATTGATTTCTCTAGCGCATCACTTTCCCAAATGACTCTTTTAAAATTAACCATTGGAATCAAATCAGTGTGTTCTTTTCTATTGTAAAGATTCGTTCGTTTTGCTCACTTGGTTCATTGGTGACAAAAAGAATCACTTCATCTGTTATCATCTGTTATCTATCTCTCCTGATTGGCTGTATAAGTGTAATAGTGGCAGCCTAGTGAACAAACGATCAGTTTCAGCTTTTTACCGGGAAAGTATTCATTTTTTTATTATTCATGGGGAGGACAAACACAACTAAATATGGATTTATATTATATGTAAATATATCATATGGCCTAGAAGAAGAAAACAAGTAGATTACATGGAAATAAATTTGGTCTTGTAGGTCAAGTGAGCTTCAGTTATGATTTCTATGATATAAGCAACGGCCAAATGTAGTTTTAGGAATAAGCTGATAAGGGGAAATTTGGTTTCAATTCATCTTTCAATGTGTATTAAATGGGTCTCGACTAGATCCGATTCCGTTTATCGAACCTTTGTATGAGGGTGCTGCTGTACCTCCAATCTAAAAGGGATATTCTGGTCACAAAACTGAATTTATTTATTTTTTCTAAAATTACTATTTTACTCAAAGTATATTTACTAGAATGTACTTTTATATTTCTACTTTATATTTTTTATGCATAGTGAGTAATTATTTTACCAGATTACTAGTACTTTTACTGAAGTAGGGATTTTGTGTACTTCTGCCTGGATGTGTGTTACAGGTGACCTGGGCTGTCGATGTGAAAGTAGCTGATCTGGCAACAGGGATGCTGCCTTGTGTGTGTGTCCCCACAAAAGCCCAGGCAGAGCAAGTCTATCATGTGTCATTTCATGATCAGAAAACAGTTGACACATCATTTATCATAGTGTAAGACTGAAGACACAAACACTCACCATCAGTATTATGTTACTAATGTTTCATATTACACTCTTTCAAAATCTGTGTAATACTTCTCGTCATTAATGAAAATAATGTCGTACTTTTGGCGTTTTAGCCCACGGCCAGATGAGCCTAAACGGTTGAAGGTGACTCTCAATGAAAATGTTGTCAAAATGGGAGAAACTCTCTCTAAAGATATTTGTAAGTTCCATATTTGTACTCTTCTCTCTCATGGTCTTATACAAAATTGTTTACTTTTACTTTGAGTTTTACCCAAAATGTGCTTAATATTCTTGTAGGTATGGAGGTGATTGATCAGTACGGGAACAGGACAGACAGTCTGAATGCAGACAGCATTAAAGCCTTGAGTGTGTCTGCAGATGATCTTGATAAATCTGCTATAAATGTCCACTGGCAGGTAAACAGACCTGGAAAAATGTCACATGCCAACACAAAACCCAACAATCAAATCTAATTAAAAACAAATCAATCTGGGTTGTGAATGGATATTGGAACAACATGGTGGATTAGTAGGTAGCACGGTCACTTCACAGCAAGAAAGTCCAGGGTTCGATCCCCAGATGGGGCGGTCTGGGTTCTTGCACTGGGTTTCCTCTTACACACCAAAGACACGGGTTAGTGTGTGCCTTGTGCCCATTGAAAGCTGGTAGAGGCTCCAGCTCCCCTGCAACTCGAGATCCCCAGACTGGCCAAACCCCCAGGATTAAAGCCGCACACCCCCAGTTTGACTGATAACATGCCTAGCTAAGCTGCTTTGGTTAAATACTTTCAGATGCAATTGCTGTAATTCAGTATCAGTATACAACATATATACATGTAATGAAAAAAATAATATTTTTGTTCTAATTGTGTGTATTTCATGTTTGTTCTTCAAGGCTAGTACAGGGAGCTTACTGGTGCGTGGCGTGCGCTTTGTGTCTGGTTCTACTGGTTCAAGGGATTTGTGTTTTAAGTACCAGGACTTAAAAGAGTTCATCAGAATTAAAGTCACTGCTGGCCCACCAACAAGTATCCTTCTACTGGAGGCTCCAGAAATGGTAAATAACACTCATGAGCAGATATTTCTGTAATTAGATCATATAAGGTTAATAAATTGATTAAAAAAAATCCATATATATATATAAACACAGAAAAACTCCCCCAAACATGACGCACAATTTTTGTTTCATCAGACCAGAGAATTTTGTTTCTCATGGTCTGAGATTCCTTTAGGTGCCTTTTGGCAAACTCCATGCATGATGTTTTTTGACTTTCACTGTGTAGTGGCTTATGTATGTGTGTATATATATATATATATATGTATATATATATAAAGAAAGAGGGTTTTGACTTGACTGAGCTGTGGTCTTGTCACCATATGGACTTCATTATACAATGCACATACATAAAATATGACCACTGGAAGGCCATTTTTTCTTTTGGTTCAATTAAGAGAAAAAAGAAAGCTGATGTCATGCACCGATGGGAGTTGTGCAACTATATACAAATCTAATCGTGTTTGTGAGCCATTTTGGTTTTTATGGATTATTTGTTCTTTATATTATTCTTCAAACAACAATGTCCAAAGTTCAGTTACTATATGCTTTCTAGTTTTGTGTATTGATTGATTTATTTTCCTTTATTGTTTTAGCTTTAATTGTAATTATTTGTGTTTCTAAACTATGAATGGTTGAAACTCAGCTAGCTGGTTTGGCACTTCTGTGCCAGGGGAGAGTAAATGCAGCTTTTCTTACTGTTACGTTTTTTAAGGTGTTGCAGATTTGCTGGTTTGATGCTTGTTTTTTACCGCTTGTAGCTACACTCAGGGTTTAATCTGATTGATTGTGCATTTGTTGTCTTCTTTTTGTAGCCCTTACATGTGATGAATGGCAGAGCTTTGAACATGCCGTTCCATTTACAATTATGTGATGAATGGGGAAACCCCGTTCCAGATCAGCGTGTCATCATAGAGATGAAAACTCTGTCAACGAAGCTCAAGGTAACATCTTAAGTTGCGAACTGAAACCACACATTTAACAATAGGACATATGACACGTGCTAAAAGGGAATAATGAACAAATTAGATATGAGCAGAAAATTTTAAACCAAGCTCTTAATTCTTGCTGAATATGTGTGACCTTACACACTTCTCTTGAATGGATTGAGCTCTTTAAACACTGGACTAATTGCTTTAATAAACACATGTTGATTCATAGAGAAATGTGCTTAACTTCACAGACCTTGTTTCACATTTCACAATTATAACAAACATACATTAAATGATAAAATAATCAGAAGCTACAATACACTGCTTACCTTAATGTGTAAACCCCCGATACAGTGTTTTTTGCTGCTTAAGACATCTTGAACATTTAATAAACTGATTGCTAATATAACCGAGTATGTTTAGAGTTAGCAGAGTTTACATAGAAAGAAATAAACTGTCTGTAGACAAACTATCTGAAGCATAAATACTTTACTGGCTTGTTCTGATGAGCATGGCTCAGAGATAATCACATATGTAGAGGAACGCACGCAGTCATTATGAAATCCCCAAAGCAACAAAAAGCATTTAATACGTAAACACACATCAAATATTGACTGTGTCTGAAATCACTTACTTATTTAGTAAGTTCTAAATATGAGTCGGTGCGCACTGGTCAGGTGGTAAAGCAGCTCAACAAGTGTGCAGCCTGCATGCATTGGCCTTCAGTGCATAAACCGAAATGTTTTTTAGACACCATTAATTATTAGGATTGCCAAGACAGCCTTGTATAGCATATTGCAGCTCATTTCACAAATGCTACACAAATAATAATAATAATAAACTATTACATACTAAACACAAACATTAAACTGTGATTTTCAGTTAGCAGCAGAGAGGAACTAGTTAACATGTCAACAGCTGGCTGTAATTGCTAGTGAAGCATTTATGAAACGGTAAAATAATTAATGCAAAGCTTTTTCTTCATTTGTTTCTGTGTGGTCGGCTGCTGTAGGTTAAATCTTCAGTCACCTCCCAGCCTGTGGATATGGAAGGAAAGGCCAGCTTCATACTAGAGACCGTCACAGCAAAGAAGTGAGTCAAAAGCAGCCACACTAACCTGATGTTGCATTCGCAGTGCTCGATCTTGCATGGATCTCCTTTTGTTTATTTTGTCTGTAGGGGAGAGCATAAGTTTGAGTTTGTCGGATCATTCAGTCGAAAAACCATTCCTGGTCCGATTGTGAACCTGAACGTCATGCCTGATCCCACCACTCCCTCGAGCCTTAAAGTAGAGTACAGCACAGGAACCATCTTGAGAGCTGGAGATATGTTTCCAGGTATGAGTTCTTAGCATTCTTTCCTTGTCAATGCATAAATAGCAATACAGCGTCCATATTGTAGGGTACTTTTATTTAAACATTTCGCAAGTATTGTAAATAAATAAATGGCCGAAGTATGAAGCCAATACGATTGGTTGTATCATGTAGGCAGTTCTAAAGATAAATGATGGGCATACTAATCAGTGGAAAATAATTGTCAAATTATGTTATCAGGCTTGGCTGGGTGCTTACACGAACGATTGGCTGTTCATACAGAGTGGGAAAGTCATACAGGGGCTCCTCATAACTGAGCAAGTTCTGCCCTCTGTTCCTGAGTACATAGGTAATGCGTTGGTCAGGTTGTAACTCTTCACGCACAAAGATGATCTGAGTTAGTACTCTACTGTACATGTATAGGAGGGAAGCTTAACACAGTTGGGTAATTGGATGCACTAAATAGGAACACAAGGGGTGAAGATGCATAAAATAAATCAATGAATAGGGCTGATTTTTTTTTCTTTGAGTTGAATAGTAGATCTGTTAGATCACCAGGTGGAAATCCAGTGTTAATTTTTTAATGAATGAGTGAATTTTTAATAGTGCTTCTGACCCACTGCTAAGCCTAAAATAATGATGGAGCACATATTACAAACAATATATCATCAACCAAAGTAAATTAATAAGGCAGAGCGTACTCATTTCATTGTTTAGTTGAACATTCATTTAACATGTCCTAGGGTTCATTTTGAGTGCATATAACAAAATAATAGGTTTTAGCAAAACCTGGACATTGTGAGATGGCATTGGGACTGACCTTACCTCCACTTATTGTCTATGCACTGACCACACGATTCACAATTTATTTGTGGTGAGCACTTTTTCTCCTATCGATCAAGTGGGATTTATTCTTTCATGGTGATCCAAACGAATAATTATGAAATGTGGGGAAGGGTTTCAGATTTAATGGCGTCGACACCCATGATTGTATTTAAAACAATCATTTCTGTTGTCTGATGTGAGCTGCTGTAACAAAGACATTTCCTGCAAAAGATTAATAAAGTATCCAGCTGTTCAATTAGTGTAGCAAATGCTGAAAAGAAAAGAATCTAAGTCTTTTAACCCAAGTTATTCTTGTTTGTGTTTACAGTGTTTAAAGTGACCCTGCTCTCAGAAGAGGGCGAGCCAGTTAAAAATCTGAGTCCGGCTGGCCTCTCCATGTTGCTATGGAAGGGCGTTGCTTCAGGATCCCACCCTTCATCAGAGGTAAGCTCACACAGATACTGGAGCCAATTGCACTTACGCCATCCACAGCTCAGTTTTCCAGGCTCCGACTCCTTTTGGGAAGATGCCCGATTATGATCTTCATACTCAACTAGGTTGGCCTCATGCTGACTTACTTACTATTTAGTCACTGGGTGCGTTCGAAAACCTTATGAGCTACCGTCCTCCACTGTCTCAATAGGGAGGAGTTTAACTTATACGTCAGGTTATTCGAACACATGACGAGTTGCTAGGCTAACAGTTATCATCGAGCCATTCAAACCAATATAATGAGGTGGTACAACATGCAAGCATGTCAGCTACCATCTCCCTCTGTATCCAAAATGTTTACATTCTCACTGACAAGCCCAACCCTGCAAATAAATATGCTTGGACACGTTTAAATAAATTAACCATATTTGTTATTTTATTTGTGAGAAATGTTGTGCTGCACCGTTACCACTAAGGAACCCTTGGATGCTCCCTCATTATTCCCTCCAAATACTGTTCAAATGTAGGATATATTACTAGGCAGCATTACAAGCACCTATGATTTTGAACATCCTTCTCAGGAGTGTGTGCAGGATGTGTCTATATAGAGCACTTATTAGGTTTTTCGAACACACCCATTGACATCCTTGGTTTCCAGTATGATTTTCGATCATATAGTCTTACAGACCCCTAATCTGTCAGTAATCGAGTAGTTTCCACATACCTTTGAACTGGAAATGCGAGCTGAAACACAGACTTTGTGTAGTTTTCCCTTTGCACATTGTTTCATTGTCTGTACTGTGTAAGCTGCTCTGTTAAAGTGAGCTGATATCTCAGATGGCTTGGTCATTTCAGGCAACTTCATTCAAGTGTTGTAAACACGAAGGTGAAGAAGGTGATGATCACTTTTACTTCAGGTATTTATATTTGTGGAGGTTGTGAGGGGTTTGATTTAGTGGGGTGTGTGGTATCGGCATCTGGGCCCTGTTCCACTGCCATCTTGTACAGATTAAATTAAAACAGGCAATATTTCTTTAATTATTAAATATTTAGATTCATTCCTTTTCACAGAGATAAAGAAATTCCTGAATGTGCTGGAAAGTACATCGTTCAGTTTTTTTACACTGAAGGGAAAAACAACCCCCTCTGGAGCAACCAGGTGAGGCTCTTCAACAATGCTTAATTTTTTTAATCAGAAGTCCATGACATTGTGTCTAAATTGTGTTGTACATTTAATACCCTGTGTACACTCAGTTTCAAAAACTTTGGGTGTGTTCAAAAACGTAGGGAGCTGCCTAGACAGCTGTCTAACTAGTGATGGTTCTATGAAGTCATCTCGCCTTCATCTCAAAGTCATGTTTACTTATTTCATCAAAAATGTATTACAGCGGCATGGCTGCATAAACTGGGATAATAGTGAGCTATTACAGCTGTAAATATCATAGAATCCCACCCCCCAATATTTCTAATGCATTACAAACAATAAATTAGTTCAGACTGTGATGGACTGGCTCCCCATCCAGGATGTTACCATGTGCCTTGCACTGAAATTAGTTCAGGTATTTGAATGAATGAATGAATGAATGAATAGTAATTTTGTCAAATGTTACATGTCATGTTTTTGTAGTCGGGTAAACGGTGAAATTAAACTTTTTTCATATTTCAGAGTCCTCTGAATATTGTTGCCAATAAACCAGTAAAACTAGTACCTGAGACTCTCCCTGCAACTCCTGTCGTCTCCAATGGTAGCAACCATGCAGATCGCACACTTCTCCAACGACTGTGCCTGAAGATAATGGTGCATCATTTTACGTATTTCTCTCTTGTTTACCTCTGTGTTAAAACATGAAATTTGAAATCATTCTGTGCATTATGAATGATACTGATTTAAGAGCATTTTGCAACCTGTGTCTGTCTGTCTGTGTGTGTGTTTTAACAGGACAAATACAATAACCCAGCTGGTCTGGGGATTAATGGGCAGGTCATCTTGACAGTAAAGAATACAAGTCAAGCTGCAGAAGATCTTCCTATGTTTGACCAGAAGACCAACAGTCTGACATACAAACTCACTAATGGAGAGGCTATAATTACTGTGAGTGTGTACTTGATGATTTCATGTTTAATTGTTTCATAAAAATTACCAGGCATAACACAACCACTGAAATGTGGTAATTAGTGGGTGGGATATAGTAGGCAGCATGGAAACATTTTATTCTCAAAGAGAAAATTGTGATTACTAGATGACCAAGTTTTCCAAAACTGCAGCTCTTGTGGGATGTTATCGGGATGTCAGTGTCTACCTAAAGTGGTCCAAGGAAAGAACAGTGGTAAACCAGCGACAGGCTCATGGGTGACCCAGGCTCATTGCTACACAATCCTGCGTAGTCTGATCCAACAGTCGAGCTACGGTAGCTTAAACTGCTGAAGAAGTGAATGCTGGTTCTGATTGAAACAGGTCAGAACACAGTGCAGAACAGTCACAGGGCGGCTTTTGCAGGACAGGGCTAGAAAGGTGGTCATAATGTTATGACAGATCGGTGTAGTGTGTCATTGAAAAGATTGCTAGAGCTCTTAATTGATGCATGTTACGCATGCTCATGTGTAGTCCCTGTCTTTATTATCTAAGGTTTTAAGAAGCATAGTGATCGCTTATAACTGCATGCAGTCTGTCTTTACAAACGTTTGTGACAAAATGAGTAATTCTAGTCATTCATGGTCTATAATAGGATGGCACAGTCAGTGGGATATCTGGACTTTAGTACAAAGGAATTTACATGCACATCTTTCTTTTTAGTTGTGAAGAAAGACATTTTGTGTATTATTCTTTATTTGTTTAAAATTAATTTTGTTAATTTATTATTTGTTTAAAATCTCCTGCATGTTTTATGACATGAACTTCCTTTGGTTGTTTGTGTGTAGGACTTGTGCCTGATGGAGAAGAGTCCGGGTTTGGATGGAGCAGAGTACATACTGGAGTTCAACCCAGTGCATAATGAACTCGTCATCTCTCCTTTTATTTTACCCTTCCGATTTTATAATGGTCAGTGCACATACACGCTGTCTGATTGAATATAACTGTTCTTGTTTAATTAAGAAATAATGAGGATCATTCACTCTGCTTATTTAACAAATTAAAACATCTTTACATTGTAATAAATAGAATCATGACATAGAGTCATGAGTCATAAAAATTAATTTATTTGTTTGACATGATGGAGTTGAAATCCCAGACTGGTGTCCCAAATACGAAAGGCACCTCAACACACTTGGTGCTGGTCCAAAGCCGGATAAATAAGAGAGTAAATTAAAATATTTTTATTTTAGATGCAGAGAACCAAAAGGTTATGGCTGTTATGAGCAAGAAGAAGGATCAACTTGCTCTATCTATCGAAATTTACAAAGGCATTTTGGAGACCAACAAACAGCTCACAAATGAACTTAAGGGTAAACATTACATGTATTACATACTTTTTATGAATACACCAAATTCAAGGGTCCAAACAGATGAGGGGGTCAGAAAACATGTGAACACACCCTTATTGTTCGGCTTTATTTTTAGGTCAAATGCACGATGCATCCAGCAAACAAACTCAGCTCAGCTTAGAGCTCAGGGAAAATGCCATTAATGTTTCAGCACTGACTGATGTAAGTATACATTAACATTTCAGATTTTCCACAAGTGTAAACAAGCCAGTTATGGGTATAAATATGTCACTGACGTTAAAGGTCATTTTTATTTTAAATGGATACAGTACTTCTTGGAATGAGAATAACAAGCTTGAAACGTGAGATTCCAAATTGCTGTCCATCACAGGACTGATTTGAGTCGAAGTTAACTTTTCTGTTTGAAATAACTTTTCTTGAGAATGTGTAAACGTTTCAAACTCGTCTTACTGCGAAATCCGGCTAGTTTTTGACATGCAAACCTTTCAGAACAATAAAAACTGCACTGTTTTATTCAATCGGGAAATGACAGACTGTTTTGTTTGCGCTTTTGTTTAGAAATCAGCAGTTGAAAGAGTAATTGCTTCAAAGACGGCAGATTTAAGGAGAATAGAGAATGAACCTCGCAGAAAATGTACCATGTCTGATCCGTTCAGAGGAAGACCCCAAGTTTTAGGAAAGGTTTGTGATCCTCACTGTATGACCTGTGTGTGTGCGTGTGCATGTGTGTGTGTTTTATATGCTGTGCTTAAAGTCATTATTTTTATTTAAATCTCGTTGAATTGTTTTTGTGAGATTTGCTATTCTAATTTATTAGGCAGAAAATCCACTAATCTAATTGCAGATATGACTTGAATAATTAACAGACTATAATTTGATCTGTTTACATTTGTTTCTCAGATAGCACATTTGGCACAGATAAAGGATGATGATTCTGCTAAAGTCATTTCCTGGCATCTTCTGGGTGACATGGACTGTGTAGTTACAGAGACGACAGCCGCAGCGAAAAAAATATATGATGACACTCAGGGGCATCAGCAGGTTATGCCTTTGGAGACACTTTACTGGAAACCAAATAACAGGTACAAACAATGTGAGAGGCTGAAATGACATTCCTTGTACATTTGCTTACAGTTGCTCTGATCTCTGTGTCCGAAGAAAAAGTCGTATTTTGCCATTCTTAGCACCCACCTAAAAAAACAGTATTAAATCGGTTTTATTAAAATCAGTGGATAGAACTGTGTCCTCACAGTGAGAAGGTCCTGGGTTTGATCACCAGGTGGGGTGGTCTGAGTTCTTTCTGGAGTGTGAAACATTACATTAATATCCAAATAAATTGACTAATAAACAACATTTCAGATCTCAGCTCTGCCATCTTTCAGACTGGGCATCTACATGTACAATGACTGGCCGTTGTTCATACGTGTTTGGAGCCTGACTGGGAATTCCTCATATATGATGCAGTTACAAGCTCTGATGGCACCTGCACAGGGACGAGGAATAAGGGGTTAATCAGGGTGTGGCGCTCCAAACACAGAGCTGATCTGTGTATGATCCTGGCTGGTCTCCTCAGTCAGCATTGGATAGCAGTGTAGTGCAGTCAGGAGTAATGGATTTTACTTGGTTCAGTAGATATTTTTAGAAAAATAAAGTGGCACTTTATAATCACTATAAACATAGTTCGTACACTCTCCAAATGAGAGCACACTGACAAGGGCTACTCTCACCTTCACCCAAGCATTATTAAAGCACCACTAGCTTAGAGTGCTGCAGAATAATCCAAACAGACAAACCTAAAAGCTGATCAGGAAGGTTTGGTGTGGTACACAGGACAGATGTGGTTTAGCAGGAACACGAGGTCAAGTTTCAGTAGCCACTCTTGCCACAGGGGCTTTTTTCTCCAGCTGTTTTGAGTAAATTCTCAGAAAGCATTTGAAAGTGAAGGCATTTTGGAAGAGACGTACAATTCTGTGAAATATGCTGTCACAGAAATGTGTTTGAAAATGCAGTAGTGTAAACAAATGTTTACATAGATGAAGCACAGATGAGCATCATACTGGGGTTTTGTGAAAAGTCTGTGTGAGTTTTCCTCTTTTATTGGTCATTTTGATATTAGCTGCTATGGACAGACAGATTTATCCCAACACGTACAAAAGTTAAAACTGCTAAAACTGGAGATACATGTTTTTCATCAGACAGCGATGTTATCCGTGTTGCACCTAGAATTCTAAGGTTTAGAGGCAGCCATGGCCTGGAGGTTCGAGAACAGGGCTTGTGATCAAAATGTTGCCTTTTCGATTCCCAGGAGCAAGGCACCTAAACTCTAACTGCTCCCTGAGTTACGTGGCTAGGACTGCCCACCACTCCGGGCACGTGTGCTCACTGCCCCCTAGTGTCCACGAGAGTGTGTGTGTTTTACTGCATGGTTTTGGTTCAAATGTGCAGGACAATGTCTCTGCAAGGTGATGAAAAGAGTATTCTAAATAAAAAAAATAGATTTACAGTGCTGTTCTTTTTTTTTTGTCGGCATTGGTTATAGTAGGCATAGTTTGCTGTGGCTTGTTAGTAGAGACCCCTTTTTGCAGAGACATGAGATGTTTCTCCATTTTAAACAGCAGAGGGTGCTGGAGCTCAGCTGGGAAACAAACTAACATGTAAATTCCAAGTGTTAAAAGGAGCATATTTACATGTTTGTGTAATGCAGGATTTAAGGCAATTTGCAGCTTTGCTTTACATCGTTTGTACCTTTGTCATTCATTGTTTAGATGAGCACAAATACAGTATCTTATTTCTCTTTTTAAGAGAAATAATAAAATGTGTGTGATGGACGGGCGCCCCATCCAGGGTGTTACCATGTGCTAGGTCCCAGCACCCCTGATCAGGATAAGTGGTTAAAGAAAATGAACGTATGATAATTAAATGTTAAGGCTAACAGGAGAGTGTTTTTATCATGAACCCAGTATCGCATCGCACTGTGGGTGTTAGGTGTACCGTCCTCTGCGGTGAGGGTAGAGAGCTTCAGCAGTGCAGGAAAGATAGCGGCTCATTGTTTGCTGGATTGATAGAAAGCGGAAAAACATCTATTGTTAAAAACAATATCAAAAACATGGATTGGAATATGACTGCCCCTCAACAGAGTGTTTTTGAGAAAGGTACCAGTAGCTAGCTGTATGTTATTATCTCGTGCATGTGGAGTTTGTCTGTGTCCTTTGTCAGCAGTTCTTGTTTATGTACGACTCTCTTTTTTTTGATAGGCCACTGCCCCATATCAGGAATGGTAGTTATTTGTTCCATCCAGTAGGAAACCCCGTTTTTGTACGAGATCTGCTCATTTTCCCTGAGCATGCTGAGAGCTGTAACATGGGTGAGTTCTTGGAATAGCACACACACACTAATTCCTGTGCCCGTTTATACGCCTTCATGACATCGATTAAAATAAGCCTGGCTGAGTCATTTATTCCTTCAGGAGACAGTTAGGGTGGTGGTACTGAGCGAGTGTGTCAGAGTGCAGTAGGATCCCCAATGTACTGGGTGGGTTTTATTGCAGAAGCTCTTTTGGTGTATTGCAGCATTAACTTTAGCTGTGTGAGTAAACTCACATCCCGTCTCTGAGTGTTTCCAGATGATGGCTTAACCCGGGGGTGGGGGGGTAGCATCACCCACTATTAGGTTTGGAAGTAATTCTGTGCTGGGAAGTACAGAAAAACATTTATAACTAGAAAAAGCTGCAGGTATGCGTAGTATTGTGTTACAGTGAAGAGTCTGTAGAGTGACGATACTGCGCTTCATTGTTATACCTTTTTCTTCTGTTTGGGGGGGGTGTGCATGGTTCAGTTTGGGTTTGCTTCAATACGTGCATGTTCAGTATTTAGAGTTGGTGAACATAAGGTAATGGGTTGCATTCCCCAGCCCTGTTATCTGTTCTCTTTTACTTCTCCTGCCACATTTGCAATAATTTTGGGAATAATGAAAGACAGTATCACTGTGAAGTAATCCTCACTCTGAGTCAACAGGGTACTGTGTATGTTTGCATGACAGGCTTGTATATGGGAGTCATTAAATTAAATGTTTTTAGGACAATATCATTTTTTGGCCCGCGGACCGCTTTGTGCATGTAAACTTGTTAATAATAGATGTTTTGTTTCCACAGTTTTCACAATTCTGCTTGGAGACACGGTACTAGTGGATGATTTGGATTCTGCTAATCATTACCGCAAGCAGGTTTGTAAGCGAGTGTGTCCATGTCCTCGCACATACGATGCTGGTGTGTTTTGCTTTATCACTACGGTGAACTCTCGCAGGGTTAACAGATTTTTCACCACTAATATCATCCACATTTTAATGGTTTTATGGTGCCATTATATCATTTATAATACATTTTGGCGCTAAACTATTAAAAATATATAATTTATTAACTTTGTGAACATAAATATTGTGTAGAATCAGCTAAATGTACCATACGTACACCAAAGAACACATCTGCATGAAGGACAGTACATACATATAGGTGTAACGTCAGTGCAGTGATACATGCCGATAGGGTTAGTGCTGTAATAATGTATTAGAGATCACTAAAGTGGTTTATCTGAAAAGAAGACACTGTTTTAATTTGAACAAGAATCAGTTTACATGAACACAGAGCATGAGAGCCGGGAAACGTTCCAACAAATATAAATATTACATAACATAAATGACACATGCTTCATTTTTTTTTATTAAAATTTTTGTTGGATTCTTTGGTTTTTGTGTCCTGAGAAGTTAGCATGTTTGTGTGTGAATGGTTGACAGGTCGTCCAAAATAAGATGCTGTGTCCTACCCTGCTGACCCGGCAGGGTGATCGTATCCGTAGCAACGGCAAGTTTGGGGGTCTGCAAAACAAAGCTCCTTCTATAGAGAGGCTAAGAGGACAGGTGTTCAGCGCACCACTTTCTGATGAATACCATACCATATGCAAGCAAAAAGGTAAAAACACAAGCACTGCACACACATCAAACCATGTACACCAATCATGTCTGTATGTAGACATCTGCTCAAAGCATTTGATAGGGTCTCATACTGTAGGGTTTCACATCCGGTGCTTTACATGTGGCTGCACTAAATTGATTAAATCAACAATAGTGAGTGTCTGAGGGCCCCCCAAAGAACAACACAAAGACAACAACTACACGTACTTAGTACTGCAAAAGAAAATCTTACACTACAAAAGAACAGCTTTTTACCTAAATACCAATTAAAATTAAAGCAGAAAACAGAATGTAAAAAAGAGATCCACAACTGGTCACGGTTCGTATTATTGATTTGGCATAATTTCTACATTAGAAGTAAAAATTCCCTTCCTGGTGCAATCCTCCTATTTATTCAGGCTTGGGTCCGGCACTTCAGTGTACTGGTTTGTGCATCCGAGTGTCTACGGTGGTGTCCAGCCGACCGTAGAGTTTAGAACCGGGGAGTTCATACTCTTGGTGATGGTGTGATCGTGGAAACTCCTGCTTCTCCACATGGGCATAGGCCGTAAAATGACACACATGATAAATATGTAATTAAATAAATCTGAACTAACAAGAAAGTGTGTGTGTGTGTTTAGATTTGCTACAGCAATACTTAGTAGCGATACAAAAGGCATCAAATGTCCAGGCTGACTATGAAATGCACATGGAGTACCTGCAGAGTCCTGACATGAAAAAGAAACAACATGAACTCAAAAAGCAAGAAGACGAGCTCAAAGATATCGAGCATGAAATAGGTACTTGGAGAACTGTTAAAATGTTTTTCTTTATTTTATTTTATTTTATTTTTTTTACAAACTGCAGAGGTGAAAATGATGCCAAGTGGGTTTTATGTTTTTTACTAGAGTTAATAACACTTTATGATCGTTATGAAGCAGCTGAGAAATGATTCACAGTCCTGCTATTGCAGTAGTCCTGTCCTACAGTTTTCTTTTTTAACACAGCCAGATTAGCTTGTTTCAGGAAGATGAGAAATCTACTGTGTGTGTGTGTGTGTGTGTGTGTGTGTTTACAGCCAGCACTCCTGTTCGCCCCTCACCTGGTTCAGGAATGAAAA
>JAYDZG010000036.1:6849769-6861171 GCA_034509265.1 Microcambeva bendego
GACCTCAAGCAACATGGATTATGTGCCTCTCCTCTCTTCCTCCAGATTCTGGGACCTTGATTTCCAAAGGAAATGCAAAAGTGACTTTCATCAGAGAACATAACTTTGGACCACTCAGCAGCAGTCCATTCCTTAGCCCAGACAAGTGGCTTCTGACTCTGTCTCTTGTTCAAGAGTAGCTTGACACAAGGAATGCGACAGCTGAAACCCATGTCTTGCATAAGTCTGTGCGTAGTGGTTCTTGAAGCACTGACTCCAGCTGCAGTCAACTCCTTGTGAATCTCCCCCACATTTTTGAATGGGTTTTGTTTCAAAATCCTCTCCAGGGTGCAATTATCCATATTGCTTGTACACTTTTTTCCCATTCGCCTCTCTAGTAATGTGCTTGGACACAGAGCTCTGTGAACAGCCAGCCTCTTCAGCAATGACCTTTTGTGTCTTGCTCTCCTTGTGCAAGGTGTCAATGGTCCTCTTTTGGAGAACTGTTAAGACAGCAGTCTTCCCCGTGATCGTTTAGAGAACTAGACTGAGAGACCATTTAAATGCCTTTGCAGGTGTTTTGAGTTAATGAGCTGATTACAGTGTGGCACAAGGTGTCTTCAATATCGAACCTTTTCACAATATTCAAATTTTCTGAGATACTGAATTTGGCATTTTCATTATTTGTCAGTTATGATCACAATAAAATAAATAAGTGCGTAATGAATGAATATAATATAAAAGTTTAACTTTTTGAATGGAATTACTAAAATAACTCAACTTTTTCATATGTTTATGACCGGCGGAGATGTGCTGGTCTGAGCAGACTTGAAGCTGCAGTAAAAAAATCACGGGGGAGGAGAGAGAACAGCATCTGTACTGCTCTCTCTCACACGCACACACCCACACCAGTCATATCCGCCGTTACCACCAACACACTCACTCTTTTAAACTTCTGTGATCCCAGTATCTGCACTTAAGTTAAGATGGAGAGTGGGTGTGGTAGCTACATGCTGCAGTCTGTAGCATTTCTTCTGCTCACCTTGCCTTTGATTGATGCAACTTTTCCGCTATACAATTTATTCCAGGGCGCTCCGTACTACAACTCTCTTCCGCAGCAGCGAAACAAGTAAGTATAATGCTGCTATTCGCGTTTACATTTTTCTATCGATTACTGTGTGAGAGTTCTAAACGTGTTCATTTAATCCACACATTAATCCACGAAACTTTTTAGTACGCGGACCTGGATTTTTGCAATAATTTGCAAAAAAGAAATTTTGTCTGGTCTTAAGTAAAATCATAATGAATGAAAAGTCACATCTACTAATAACACACCAGCACTTGTACTTTTCTTTCTTCTTTTTTGAATTATTTATTTACATTAACATGGATTTTAGTTAGTAGGTTTTATTTATTTAGTAAAAATGTTCTGCAACGTTGTAGGAACCAGCGTAGTAATGTGCGAAGCCTAAGACAATTTATGGATTTTATGACATAAACGCATTACCAGCAATTTTATTTATAGTATATTTGTATTAAAAGTGGCAACAATTAAAACTAAATATACAATGTAAATAAAAAATAAATAAATGTAACAAAGCTATATATATAATATGTGTGTATGTATGTATGTATGTATGTATGTGTACTGTTAAGAACTAAGAAGTGGCCAATTTACCATTGATTCATTGTAAAATTACAGTTTTACTATGAAAGTGTTATTACTGAAATAATGTATGTTACTGCTATGGAAGTTCATAATTGTCAACTAGATTACTATGACGTTTCACAGTAAATTAAATTAAAGTTGCCAAATTATCATAAAAGTGTAAATAATTAACAGTTTTTCTATGAGGATTCACAGTACATTTTCCTGGGTCCCTCGTAAGCCACACATGTTAACTTGGTGTATAACCAACAATAAAACTTAATAAGATATGTTTTAAATTAAGTTCTGAGCTACTGTGTTTTGTAACATTTTATTCTAAAAAAAAAGAACTTACAAAACAGCAAATCAGTTTTTTTAATAACTGAAATACTGGTGGACACAAAGTGTTATGAAGTTTATCACAAGCATCCCTTTTTGGGTCATGCATCATAATTTTAATAAGGTTAAGGTCTGGTAATCGTTTTAAACTTTTCAATTCTTACTCTTGAGTAATTAATATGTTTGTGAATATGTTAAGTTTCAGATGATTCACTGATGACACTGTAACATTCCTTGAAAACTCTTGATATTATTGATTCTCAATTATTGAAAACTTTAATTAAAATGTTGGTGTGGTATGCCGCACATTTTTATTTACACTATAAAGCAAATGCTTATGTGTTCTTTTGTATGCATGTCTCACTTTTATCTTATTAAAAACTTACATATCTCATTAGTTCGTCTGCAGTACAGTTGCGTCTTAGTAATTATTATGAAGTGATTTTGTTTTGTTAGATTGGTTAGAGTCAGGAAATTTGAGCAAGATTTAAAGAATTAACAACATTTGGCTAATAGCAGCAGCCCAGACTTTTTAATAATGCATTTACTAATAAACATTAACACCAGATTCATTACACACAATTCTTGATTATTGTCCGTATCATAGCTTTACTGTTAAAAAATCTGGCCCTCACAACCGGCAGCATTTGGGCCAACCTACACGTTTACATTTTTATTATTTCTAAATAACAGCACACAAGACTGACTTTTGGCCACTGCTGTAGCATGTAGTGACCCGACTGTTTAAATTACAGGTCTATAATTACTGATAAGCACATAATTGGTCTAGATCCACTGATGAACACATAACTGGTCTAGATCTAATGATGAGGGCATAATTGGTTTAGAACAACAGATTAGCAAATAATTGGTCTAGATATAATGATAAACATATCATTAGTGAAGGTCCACTTATGAGCACTTGATTAGCATAGATCCACAAAACAAAAAGTATTGATTTTTTTGTTTACATATGACCATAATATTACATTGTTGCATTGTTTATTTTGTATTAACGGACATGCTATAAAACAACTATTTTTCAGAAACTGGTGTGCATTTGTTGTACACAAGAATGTGACATGTGCTGTGCTGGATGTGGTGGAAACTGCCCCCTGTCCTGAACATATGCCCCACTGTGCTCATGCAGGAATGTAAGTTCCACAAGAACATATGCTGAGGTACAAGTAATTGGTAACCAGTGTTCCTTTATAACTAAGAAGCCTGATATTCACTGTAAAAACCTTGCAATTGTAGTTCATCAGCTCAGTCATGAAAAAAAAGAAACAGAAACAAAACTCAAAAATCCCACGTAAGCCTGCTTTTACTTTGTTAAGTGGTAGTTAACCCCAATAACACTACTTCATTTATTACATTCATACCAGAACAACACACACTACCATGCCATTACCCTGTTAGTGTAATTGCTGTACTAAAAATGGCCCGCCACCCAATTGATGGTCCCTGGAGGTTTTTTAGAGGTCCGTTTTGATAAATAATGCACAGGTGGTAACAGCGTGCAGAGCAACAGATGGGCTATAGTGAGTGAACTTACATAATTCATCAGTATAATTTATATAGCATAATTTGGAAATATATATCTAATGAATGCACTTTGCATATTGTATAACGTTATACCTAATAAAATATGAATATGAAAATGTGAATATTTACGCTGCCTTTCATGTAATCATGCAACACCTTTTTTACTTATTTTATGTCTTTAGTTTAACTGATTGTTTGAATAATGGAACAGCTTGTTACTTCTTCATAATTACCTATGGCAGTTTAAAGTAGCCAATCCATCAGTTGGCATTTTTAGAGGTAAAGAGAGAAATCAAAGTGATTAGATAAAACTTTTGAAAGGACATGGGGAAAACACAACAATTCACCACACAAACAGACAGTTTTGAAATAGATTGGCCACTGAACTTATAATTAGATGTCCAAATAACTTTGGCCGTGTAGTGTATGTAATTGAAATTCTAATATACTTTATACAAACTGTCTGTCTGACAAAACTTATGAAGTAATTTGTGAGTCACTTTGGGTTCAGATGTCACATTTGTCCATGACTGGAATTATCTAAATACATTAGTTTAATGGCCAACAGGTTTAGTTTTGATGAAGTAATGTATCATGAGTTTTTTTAATTTTATTTTATTTTTTCTTTGCCTACTGAGTTTTTACAGGAAAATTACAGTTCTGTTCTAATCCATGTAACTTCATAACTTCCATCATCACACACCGGGTGACAAAAGACAGAATTAGATTTTTGACACAGTGAATACATCACATATGTTCAATGCAGGAAATGACCCTAATTAAGGGCAGTTTACTTCACCAGAAGTTGTATTTAATAATAACCAGCACAGCTTAGCCAGATCAGTCTTACTGATTACATTCAATTGTTGGATTGTTAATGCCACTACTAAACGCAGTTTTAATGAAAATGCCAGGGGAACATGCTAAAATGTAATTCTACCCTTAAGGCAGCAACTCACAAGCTGATGTCAGTGGACTATAAGAAAGGCATAACAGTCAAACAGAGTTAAAAAAAATCAAAAGTTGCTAGTGTACATTCATTCTCAAATACAGTGAAAACAATAAACCGATCTTTTAAAAAACACAAATGATTAGACTTATTCTGTTCAAGAACAGTTCCTTACAATATAACATATTTTTGAGCTTCCAAGCAGTTTATATGTTTACTAAAAATTTTATTAATTTTCCACTGTCTGGAAGGATTGTACCATCTCATGTTTTTTGGGTTTTTTAATGCATGTAAAAGATTTGTTATCTGTAAAAACTTAAGTGGAAAAACTAGTGAATGACAGAAATTGATTGGTGTGCTCTCCACAGTGTTTAATTATGAATATATAAGTGTGCAATACAATTAAATTCTTTCTTTGCATATCCCAGCTTTTTAAGGGTCTGGAACAAGGACCAAACAGTGGCTGCATGGCCTGCTCAAAGCTCTACCCACTAGGCTACCACTGTCCATGTGTAACTGGGCTTGTTACTGAAAAATGCCAAATTTCGCTGGGGCCCTAAATCAGATAAAGCAGTGAAAGAAATAAATGTTAAATAAAAACATTAATTTTATATTAAGAATTTGTATTGCACCACTGTAACACTGATTACAATAAAGCTATGGTTAATTAAGCATTAACTGAGTTATTGAATAAAGCTTAATTTGTAGTTGTAATTTCGTAATTTGTAATTTCGTAGCTTTACGAAAACAGTAAATAAATATATTAAAGCACTTTTACAATCCTCACCTGTTGAAATGCTTAAAACGTGTTGAATATTATTTAGGTTAATCTCACAATGGAGAACTGTGAAATATGCCACCTTAAATAAATATGACCCAACACAGACCCTTGACCATACTTTACAGTGGGCATCAGGTTCTTTTCATAACAGTCCTGCTTATTTTTATGCCAAACCTCCCTTGAGTGTTTTTTGCTCAACATTTACTTAAACAGAGCATAGAACATTATTATTGTCCCAATATGAGCATCAGTATCGTAACAGAATAAAGGCCAATAATCTGTTGACGAAGTGGCATGTAATGGTAGCTTTAGAAATATAGAATATGGTATTGTCCATACAAAACAAAATCATTTTAGAGGGGACTCCTGTACATTTCACCACTGGACCATTAATTTGGTTTCAATAAGGGTTTGCATGGCTAGTTATCATTATTAAAACATTATATGGTAAAGATTAGTTTTTTATTGTGGTAGTAAAATGAATATGTCAACCTGGGATGCATTAGCAAATAGGTATTTGTTTTGTTTTGAAATCATTGTTTTTGTTGTCATTCTTTTATGGATTTTTTGTGGGTGGGGCACTTCTACTGCCTGGTCTAATAATGCTGGCATAATAAATCATTAGAAGCTCTTATGTAAGGCATCCACAAATAAATTGTCCTTGTGAGTTTCACTGTTGCCTCCTGGTTCCCATTTTGCACGGACAAATATTTCTCTCCCTTAGTGTGTGTGTGTGTGTTCACACTAATTCACATTAGTTATTGGTCTCTGCCCTCCAACATTCATTCCAGATGTGTGTCACAATGAAATGTGTGCCATGTAATAATGTCCTGCATTGTTTCTTTAAAAATTTACATTAGGCAATACTTTGTGTATTTGCACATGCATCGCTATGCTAACAAAACAATGAGTCATAGTAAAAGCTGTAATTTTCTATTCCTTAATGACCTAAAGCTTTGTTACAATTATAGCATTCAAATTATAGATTCCCACATTTCCACAAAAACTGTGCTACAGAGCTCAATTTTGCTTTTATATTTTTTCCATTTACTTTATAGACTAAAAATTTGATCTGAAATACTTGCATTGTACGTTGTACAAAATTATATTTGCACCATCGTGTCATCATTTTCTTCTTTGGGATTTAATGTTTTCAGTTAACAGATGCTACAGTAGTAATTAGTAATAAATGTCACATTAAGTCATTTCGTATGCGTTTAGATATCGTACACATGCACGGCCTATGTACAAGGTGGGCTACAAGCAAGTGACCGAGATCGAGTGGAGATGTTGCCCAGGCTACCGTGGTCATAACTGTATGGAACACAGGGAGGCTCCATCAAGCTCTCACGTTCTCCAGAGACCAGAACAACCTTCCCACCAGAGTCCCCAACAGACAGTCATCGGTAAGACCTTCAGCTTAAAAAATATGCATGAACTTTAAACATATAAAAAAATTATAATGTAAGAAGTTTTTATGAATGTGTTTCTTAACAGGACCTGTAGTGTCCAGTGGTTCCCATTCCTTGGCACAGTCTGAAAAAGGTGGACAAACAAGTAATACTGAAGGTGGAGATGCCAGTCGACAAACAGATCAACTTGAAAACCGTAGAGTTCGAGAGTTAGAAGAAGAAGTTCAGAGTCTTTCTCAAACTGTTCTTGACCTGCAGGCTGCCATGACAAATGCCAATGCGAACTTGCGCCAAAGTCTGCAAGAAGATGCAAGTAAGATAGTCCTGAATGTACTTGAGAATTTGAGACAGTCTCAGCATTCCCTGACCGGAGGCACAGAGAGCTTTGTGGTACCATCAGATGCAACCATTTCTCCAGTACCTGATGAGGTTCAGGATCAGGTCACCCACCTTTCTGAGACAATCAGCTCAAACACCAATAGCATTCAGGGCCTAGAAGCTAAGATCTTGCAGCTTGAAGGCCAGTTAAATCAGATAACAGAGACGGCTGGCAGGACCACTGTCAGGACCACGGCTCCTCCTCCTTTCTCTGCCTCAACCGCTGAGTGTCAATGTCAGGCTTACGTTGAAGACAAAATTCAAGCCCTTCAAACAGAGCTACTGGAGGGAATGGACATTAAAATAGCTGACTTAAAAAATGCTTGTGACTACAAAATGAGGTCAGTTAAAGAGCAGTGTGAAGAGCAAGAAACCTCATACCTAAGTCTGACTGAGCTCATTGAGTCTAAAGATTCAGACCTTCGTCAGGAGATCCAGAACCTGAGAGACCTTGTTCCAGTAGGCAACCTAAATGGATTAGAGTCTCTGGACATTCAAGCTGAGATACAAAATTTGAAAAGTGCACATCAGAGCTTGGCTAGCGCTTTGAATAAAACTAAAATACAACATATGGCCTTGGAGAAGGCCTTGGATACAAGGGTTAGCATAGCAGAAAGGAGTGTGGAAGTACACTGCAACCAATTGGAGGAAAGGTTAAGGAAAGAGCAGGCAAAGGAATTAGAAGCACAGAGCAAATCAGTCGAAACCAAGATCACTGCAGCTCTACACATTCTGGAAAGCACACAGTCACAGATCACACCAGCCAAAAGCCTTTACATAGTAGAAAAAGAGCCTCAGAATCTGAAGGATGAGATGGGACCGCTCATGCAACAGGTTGAACATTTAAAGAACTCGGTCCAGATTCTTAATGAGTCAATCAGCCATCAGAGTCATACAGTCAGTCTGAATGACAGACTAAACAAACTGGAGGCGGCTTGTGAGAAAAGTCAAGAATTGGTCAACAGTTTAGAGGTGGTGGTGTCTGGAATGAATGGACGGATGACCAGTGTTGAAGGTGTTTGTGACAAGTTGGACCCAATGTCAGAAAGTCTTAGTAGAATTAAGGACGGACTCAACAAACATGTCAGTGGCCTTTGGAACTGTGTCAAACAGCTCAACAAAACTGTTCTAACCCACTCTTCAGACATCAACACACTGAGAGAAGATACACTCTCTAATATGGGCAAGGAGCATGGTACCCCCATCACGCAACAGTTCACAGGTATGTGAATGTAATGTCTGTTGGAAGGCTTATGAATCCAAATTTATGGTGTGTTCAAAGCCTAGTGAGCTCTCTTCATAAATCCATTTCATGTCATTTGTGTGCTCCCATGAAGTAGGCAATTCAAAATTGCCCTAAAATGCTCACTAGTGAGAAACCTTTAATTTAAAGACGAGGGGGCACCTGAAATAATTTTGTACATTAATACATTTTTGTATTATTTTTATGTATAAAGAATTATAATACATTTGCCATTTTGGGCTTTGTTTTTGGTACACAGAGGGATATGTTAAATTACTTGTTGAGCGCTGTGCTTTTCATCCTATTGGTATGAATGGTATGATGCTAATTGTGTTAGCTTAGTAAGCAAAAACCAATGTAGTCAGTGTCTAAGTAGTGCGTTTGAATAACCTGAATATCAAGTCGATGACTTGCAGCTCATTAGGTTTTCAAACACATCTTATGTCTGTTATTCAAGAAAGGGTCTCCACAACAAGAATTAAATCCAACTGTTAATCATTTACGCTAGAATCAATTTCCTGACATATTTATCTGGGCTTGTGAATGGCACAACAATGCACTAGTTTGTGCATCCCATTGGTTATGGGTGCTAAGCCGACCAGTGGAAACACTGGGACTCAGCACTGGTGTACTAGTGGACAATCTCACTGCTCCACCAGGCCAGAAGAATCAAATGTAGATGGACTTTATCAGTTATTTGTTTATGTACTTGATAATTACATTTTCATCATTCAAGAGGAAGTCTTATCCAGAGCCACTTACCAAAGTGCTTACCATATGCTAATTTAACCCTCAATGGAAGTAATTATGACATAGCAGTTTTATTCTATTTGAACCTAAAATCAATTATCAATTTTGTTTTCTAAAAATCAACCATGGACCTTTATTTTGGATGGATGTCATTTATAAATAACTTTGACCCATCATGGGTAAGAAGATCTAAGGGGTAATGGCATTCTTTTTTTTTTGTAGGATAAAAAATAACACCTAAATAAAATTAAACAATATTTTCAATCTAAAAAGATCTTATGTTCTAGAGTTGCAAAATTTAAAAAAATGTAATTAAGTAAAAACTAATATTTGAGCAAGCTTTTCATTTCGGTTGCATGGTTGATGGTCTCTGCAGTAGAGAAACCATGATTTACAAAATGCCTGTCCATCACTGTATCACTGAGTATCTGATCCAGTTTGAAACACTGATTCTTGCTAACAAAGCCAAAAATGGACCAGTACCAAAGTACATTCAAGGTCTAATTATTAAACCCTCTCTTAATCACACAACCTCCCAGCCAACAGTCTCGCTCTACTTGATCCTCTACCCCGGACTTAAGGAAAATAAGCATCTAGACCCTTCTCTGTACTGACACCCAAGTGGTATAGTAATGTTTAAATTGGAAGCTCTTCTGTAAGTCACTCCGGATAAGATCATCAGCCTCCTTGAACATTAATGTCTGAACTCACAAATGCACTTCTAAATAAAAAGGCACAACATTCCACAGACAAAATCTGCAGTACAGTGTTCTTAAGCAGTTGTGGGTAATCAGCTATTTTGGCAGAGGGTGTTTTGGAACTTCTTACATAAGAGACCCCTCTTTTGCAATTCCTTAAATAGTGACATGTTCACTAATAGCCAAAATGGCTGATGCTACTGCCGGGCAGGGTCTTTCTAAATGTATTTGCAATATGAAATGGGTAGATGCCATCTTGTTTATTTTTTAAAAGGATCAAGGTTTTTTCAACTGACCCAAATGTTAACCAGTAACCAGCAATAAATCAAAGCCTAAACACTAACAATTTCTGTTATTTAGCCATGTAAGGCTCTGAACAGCAGCTGGGCTGCATATGGAAGTAATAACTGGCTTGTGTTAAAGAACTCACCCCTAAAGGTAACTGAGGGATTTCAGTGGGGGTGCTGTGGGAAGTTCCTTTTCTTTGCGCTCTGATTGGATACACATGGCTATTCTAACAAAATCGGCTCTGGAGTTGCACACAAACTAGTGTTTTTTTACACTTCATGAATGTTGAAGAGATAGAAAGAGCTGTTAAGATCTGCTTTTAATTTGACTTACAAAAATACCAGTGCTAATACATTTCAAATCATGAAAGTGAAAGTGTCTTGGCTTGGTGTAAAATAATAGTAATAATCATCATTTTAGCAAATAATTTAAAGGAATTATTGATTGACCTAGCATTTCTTACCTGTATGACACCAACGTTAACAATGAATGCAAACCATTAAATACACAAATTGACACACAAATTTTTTTTGCCTACCTGATTGAATGAAAAGTTGTGTAACAAAGCTTTATGCTATAAAAGCAAACCATATGGAAATAAAAGACCAATGCAAAGCGACTTGTCATCCAAGTGTACATACCCATTGAGCACTCATGCATTGCTGCCTGCTTATAAACATCAGCATTTACAGGGGCTATAAAAATCAGTCCTAAATCTGCTTTCACTTGACAGTTTCACTGTCCAAATGAAAAAAAAGCCGGTACGTGTTATAAATACCCTATGTTACAAATATTCCATATGACCATATGGACACCTGACAATGAGGTACTTGGATGGCTAATTCTACAGCCCTTATTATGAAGCTGTCTACACCTTTAAAAGAAGACTGTTGGTGTTCTTTGGCTACATTAAGAACATTAATTATGTACTACCATGCAATTGTTGTACTAGTTTGTCAGATGTAAGATCTGGACCTGGTTTTCTGAGGCTGAAAATAGCTCTAGTGAAGATGTCTATTGAGTGATCCATTTCTGTTCATTTTATCACTCATAGCGACCCCTTAATCCTATTGCTGCTGTAATCAATCTGTGTATGCAATGATTCCCTAACACCCACTGTAGTTAACTGAGTGATAATAAGAAACTGTGTCCCCTTTTCTTCAAGATTAATACTGACCCTTAATCTGTCACTTATGAGGCTTCATTAGTGCTTCCTGGCTCGTGCACTTACCAAAATAATATAAATAGACATTTTATCAGCAAGTGCTGGTGTGGCTTTTTAGTCACTCCATTTTAAAGGGGTTGTTTGTTGGTTTATCAGCCATGTAGTGATAGTCCAAAGAACTCTGATACCTGTTTTCCATTGACACAAAGCCAGTGTTTGATAAAACC
>JAYDZG010000036.1:6882249-6897855 GCA_034509265.1 Microcambeva bendego
TATTAGACAGCAAGTGAACATTTTATCCTCAACTGTTCTTAGAAGCAGGGAAAAATAGATGTTTCACGAGGGACAAAATGTAACAGCTAAAAGACTGGAACAGAGCATTTCCAGAACTATGTTTTTCTTTTAGAATAAAAGCATTAAGGAGTACTTGCACCTAAGAGGTGAAACAAGCTTCCCTTTCTGTCCGAGTCTGTTGCTGTCTTTAAAATTGACTTTACCTAGCACTTGTGCTGACTTGTACTCACTTTCTAATACTCTATATTAAAATGGCTCTCACAAGGTTTCTACAGATTTGTCTTTAGAACTGGTTTTAAACTAAAGTATGATAATGTTTACTATGGAAATGTTTTGCATTTATTGGTTTCTCTTATTATGCTAGTGTTGTCAGCTTTTCTTTGATTTCTAAATGTTACGATTCCACGGGCCACCCACCGCACCCCCTAAATAAGTCGGTTAAAAAGTGAGTGTGTGAGCAGGAAGGAGTAACTTGCTTTGATTGCATTGTTTTAAAATTGGTTTTTATTGTGGTTTTGTGTTCTGCTTTCTTGTTTTCTAAGTGATTTTATTCGCAAAAATATGAACAATTAGTGACAAGTGCACCTTTAATGATTTCACACAGTTTAAAGCAGAAAAGAATAATATATCATTACATGGGCTTAAACCATTACCTTTCTGGAGCTAAATCATTAATAATCATTAATAAAAAAACTGTCAGTCAAAAAAATATATAACCTACTGATTCTATGACACACCAGTACCAATAAAATCCATTTGAATTAAAAGAATGGAGGGCATTTTTTGTCATGACATACAAAATTGAGCAAGATTTTCTTCCCATTTTGCACATTTCTGGACACAAATTTTAAAAGATCTCTTCCACCAGGTTCTTCTCATTTGCTGATTTGATTTCCAGTAGTGCATCAGGCAGGAGTGTGGAAGGTGAGGTTTCATCAAACTTTGCCTCTCCAGAAGGTAGTTTCAGAATAACAGACTCTAAATTAGATAGTAACATTAGATATTTGATGTTGAAGGTAAACACTAAAACACTAAATGATAAAGCTGATCTATGTGATATTATAGCTTAAACAGAGATTTAAATAAGAATTTTTGAACAACCAACTGAAAAGAATGTCCATGACATAGTCCAATTCAATATTAACTGACTTGGGTAACAAGTGGGTATCACTGTCGCCTCACATTAAGAAGGTACTTTCTGTGTGGGGTTTGCATGTTCTCCCTTTGTCCATATGGGTTTCCTCTGGGAGTTCCGGTTTCCTCCCGCAGTTTAAAACACGCAGTCACTGGATTGGAGACACTAGATTACTCTTCCAGTGAATGGGTAAGTGTGTGTGAGTGTATGTGTCTGCCCTGCTATGGGCTAGCACCCCATCCAGGGTGTTTCTATGTACTTTTTGCCCATTTACAAACTGGGACATGCTCCAGCATCCCCTGTGACCCTGTCTGAATAAGCGGTTAAGATATTGAGTGAGTATAACCATTAATACCCATTTCTGTTGTATGTATTGTGTAATGATTAATGACCTCATAAATGAGCAGTAGCCCTTTTTTCATAAACTGAATACGAAACTGCATATTTAGCTTGTACCTTATAAATTTTGTGGTTGATTCACAATAAACTCTCACCTTTCCTTTTAGTCACCTTCTTTTTCTCCCTCTTCTCATCTGTTGCTTTCTTCTTAAGTTTATCCTCTGATGTGGGGGTAGTTGAAGTTGGAGAAAGAGGTGTTGTAGAAGCAGGTGCTGGATTTGGTGAAGATGATGCAGTAGTTGTAACAAGTTTTGATTGGAGACTTGTTGGAGGTTTGCAGGAGGATGTTGTAGATCCAATCACCACATTGCCTTCTGCATCAGCCAGGTATGAGACCACACCCACATCACCCATGCTCTCGATCACATTCAGCTATAGAATTAAGAAAGCAAACACTAAAAAGTTACTCACTTTATATGATTAATTCTTGTAATGTTTCATTTATTATTAATGACAAACGAGGTAACTTGAATTTTACTTCTGTATTTTGCTAGATATTTCTCTGTGAGATCTCACTGATTGCACGTTTAATCTAGTGGGACTTTTTTATATTTGATTTAGAACATGCTGTCACTGCCTTATGCCAAGTCCACACTAAATTTCTGGATCTCTTGCATTTGGGATTCTTTTTTGAGTCATTGTGGTTTTCACACAGGGTGGCACAGTGACTAAGTGGGTAGCACTGTCATCTCACAGCAAGAAGGTTCAGGTCCAATCTGTGTGGAGTTTGCATGTTCTCTCTGTGTCTTTGTGGGTTTACTCTGGGTGCTCTGGTTTTCTCCCACAGTCAGAAAACATGGAAGTACAAAATTGTCCGTGACTTCAATATAAACTGTGCTTGTGCTTTATTGAAACTGAAAATAATTTCCTCTCATGAATGTAACCAATATTGTAAAACATGATGTTAAAATCCTTATAAAGAAACAAATTTCACACAACATGACTGATCTTTGAATGGGAGTTTTTCACTGAGGGGCTTCTTCAAAATTATATATTTTTTTTACGATTTGTGGCTATGTGTTTGATCAAACTGATCAGACATTCTAATTATTATTCTAGTTTATAGAAAAAAACAACACTGATAATTTTGTTGAATCACATACATGAAAAAAAAACTTATCATTTTAAAGTCCTCAACCATTATTTTAAAGATTTACACTGATGGGCCCAAATGACCTAATATGTTGTTCAAACTACCCTGATCCACTAAGATATGGGCATCTGAAGTACTGTGGTGTCTGTAGAGTGGGTCTGTACAGCTACATCAATTTATTTTGTTCAAACACTAGAAAAATGTTCTCTACAGTTTGTTAAACAGGCATATGGCACTAATGCCCAACCATACCATGACATGTTTAGCTTTTGTATATTTTGCTAGGAACAATTTGGTTATCATTTTCATAATTGGCCCTTTTAGACCTTTAGGCCCAGACATAATGGATGTACAGCTTTATATGTGTGCATTAAAGTTATAGAGAGCATCTCTTTTGCATTGCAGTGGCAGACTGATAAGTCTCAAACAACAATTGATCACAGAAGCCTTAAAGCTTCTTATGCAGTACAGATCACACACATTCACTAGTGGTTTCTGGCTTCACCCTACACAGACTGAGATCTCAAGATTTCTTGAATCTTTTCAGAATATTTTTAACAGTAGATAAATAAACACTAAATAAAAAGAACTGATTCTCTTTTGATAATTTGGCACAATGAGGTGAGCCACAACTCATAATTGCTTGCAGAGACTCATCCTCCAATCATAATTTACTTACCTGTTACCTATATACCTGTAACCTCTGATGAATAAGTTTAATAAGTCATGTATTTTTGTTTTACTTCATTTATATGACTCTTCCACAAGTTTCTGCACATTGATATTTTTAATGACAATTGTGAGGTTAGGAGGAGTAGTAATTAATGATGTCTGAGAGAGCTGGTAGTCCGAATTTTGCACCAACTCATCAAGAAGCTTTAAGGGAAATAACTTTTAATGTGATAATGTCAGCTATGCATCAACTCTCATTATCTCAAAGTTGTGAGTTCTTTCCTCACACAGGGCAAATGTTTGGGACAGTGGTAGCCTAGTGTGAAGAGCTTTTGGCTATCAACCAGAAGATTAACGGTTCAAATCCAGGTTCTGCTTTGCAGCCACATTTGGGACCTTGAGCATGTTCCTTAACCCTGTCTGCTCATGCGCCGTATGATGACCCCAGCTTTCAAACAAGCAGGGAAATGCAAAGGAATTTTTGCTGTAAAGTACATCTGTATTTGTGTAATGACAAATAAAGGCATTCTATTTTGCTCATGTCATTAGGAAGGTGACTGTAGACAGGTGACTTTATTTTATAATTAGAGTTTTAAGAAGTGTGAGAACTTCATATATGAGAAGAACCTCATATTAAGCAACACAATCAAAACTTCAATTGCTCCCACTAACCAATAATATAAAATTTAAAAAACAGAATATCCTGTAAAAATGTGTGTCTTGTTACTAGTTTCTGTGTGTTTTCATGTCTGAGTGGAAGTTAGTGGTGAGTAAGTAAGCCATCGTGTGTATGTGTGTAGAATTGATAATGATGGTGAACTCCAGGATCCAGTGGAGCATCACTGCCAGTGAGTGAGTTAAAAGAGTGAAAAAGCACAGAGTGATTGAGTAAGACACAGTGAAAACACACAGAGAGTAAAATGAGAGAATACGTGCTCAGTTTATTGCAGGACTGGTCAGAAACAGAGACTTCATTATCCTACAGTGACAAGTGATAAGTGATGTCACAGTTTTTACACAGTGCATGGACATTGTGCCAAATCCTTTGCAACATAAATAAGGCTGAGTGCTCTGAACACAGGTCATGATGGAAAAGAATGTGATGATACATTTTACATGCATGTTATGATATATTAAAGGTTCTGATATTCCTAACTAAAATAAACATTAAATAGAAGTATTTAGAACCAATATCCCTATAGCTCAATGCTTTAGGTTCATGTTCATGCAGACATCAGTGCTTCAGTTTGTTCACAAAATGCCACAAATTACACACTCATATTTAACACACAATTACAACACCATTGAGGCTAAAACTAAAGTGCCACTCTAATCTAGAGTTAAACCACACAACAAACAGATACTTGAAATGGGAAGGCAATACTGCAGCATTATTAAGCCTAATATAACTAAAACCTACTAACTATCATTTACATGTGTCCCTGTATTGAGAAAAAACAAAAACCTTTATAAGCTGTAGATACACAGCAAACATTTTAGGCAAAATAATAGGGCGTCAGACAGGTGATATTCTTTTTGCAAAAAAATAATAGTGCAGAGATGAATGCTTCCCAACTGATTATAACTCACTCCATAAGAACTTAGTATTTTTTGTATTTCTGGACTGTCTAACTAGAAACTCAAGTTTTTACAATTTATAATTATTGGATGTATCCAATTGTATATTCACTTTAGCTTATAAAATATATTTCTGTCAAATTTCTGGTGGCTGAGGAGACCCATAGAGGATCATTATATTCATCCATTACTCATAATAGCACCTTGACATCACCATTCCAGCAGCAAGTAGATGACTTCCCATCCGGCATTCTCTCTTTGTTAAGCACCAGGTCAGACTGAGGCCTGTTTTTTATTTGAAGCATTTTGACAGAATTTATGTGCGTTTTAAACCCCTGGTTTACATTCTTTTCTCAGTACAGGCACAAAAGTCTAGATCATGTTAATGGATTGTGTGCAACAGATGTGATTGATAAAGACTAGGTTGCTAAAGTATTTCTTTCAGTATGCTGCTTAATTTTTTCCAAATGTGATTCATAAGAACATTTATGCAGATCAGATTTTGTATCTGATTTATCGTAATTAGCTGTGGAGTGATTGTCAAAGACTTGTTTGGGAACATCTATTACAGAACATTATTGACAAAGCTTTATGCTAATGATTCTATACAATATGATGAAGACAGCTTTCCTGTTTGTAATGTTTTTGCTAAAGCTATAGTCCTTGTTTGACAAAAAGATTGGACCAAGATTGTCATTTTTAATCAAAGCACCATTCTGTATTTTTTCTAGTTAAGTGAAAATACTTTTAGTAGGGAGTTTAACTATAATGGAGCTAATTTGTACATATGAGCGTGATGCTAGATACCTTATACCCACATCTACATGTTATCTGGTTTATACATATTAACTTAGTTGTTGGTTTCTACTTTTTCTTGATAGGCACTTCATCGGGCAAAAAGACACTTACGGTGAACTCGCCACTCTCTGTACCGTACTTATTCTTTACAAGGATGCTGTACTTCCCAGAGTCGTTTGAGTTCACTTTGCTGATTGTGAAGCTGGCAAACTTGCCAGACTCGAATTTAAGGATGTAGTGGTCATCAGACACCATTTCCCTCTCATTCTTCAGCCAGGTCACCTCAGGAACCGGATCTCCAGAGATGTTACATGTCAGATTCAAAGCCTGGAGAAAATATTATAATTATAACAAAAAAAAGTAAACACGCTTGGCCTGAAAGGTACACTGAGGATTATCAGAGACGATGAAATGCAAGAATTAAATAAAATGTTAAATATAGTCTTCCTAACCTCCAGATTATAAATTATTGCATTAATAATTACGTAACAGAACACATTTTCTTATTGCGCTTTGGTTACAAAGCCATGTCTAACTTATTATTTTGGATGGGATTTATGTATTTAAGCATAAAGGTTTTGCAGTCATATTGATTCACATCTTCTTACACATACAGGCCAACAATGGCATCTAGCAATTACATGTATATTCTGGTGTTTGGACGAGTTTATACCTTGCCCTCTTGGATGGTCACCACATCAGGCAGTCCTCCAGCCACACGAGCACGATCTGGTAATGCAACGTAATATCGTAAAAGTAAGCTCGGACTTCAGAGTGTGTGTGTGTGTGTGTGTGTGTGTGTGTGTGTGTGTGTGTGTGTGCGTGTGCGCTACTCACTTCTTTCAGCAATGGCTGCCGCTCTGTGAGAAAACAACAGAAAAAAAGTTTTATCCATATAGCCTTAATCCTTATAACACAAACAATAATTTTCAAATATATTGTAAAATTCTGTGTAAAAAGTGTATGCACTTTTATATTTTGATTGTAAATGGTGAGGATGGGAGTAGTAGTAACTGTCTGAGAGTGCCTTCAGTCCGGATTTCCAACTTTTTGGACCTCTCATAAACGCTTTAAGCGGAAGATGATTTTAACGTCAGGATGTAAAAGCAGCAGTGCAGCAGTGGCTATGTGCTCAAACAAAAACATTTTAGCTGGTGCTATTTAAAAAGGTACAATGCAGAGAAAAATGTCTGGTGGAAACTTTTTGAAATGTATTGTATGTTATGTCATACCCCAACTTTTAAACTTCAATTACATCACTGAACATCATTTAATGTTTGTCAGGTAAGAGAAGCGTGGGACATAAAATACTCTCTTAGACTTACTTGAGTCTTTGAAATTCTGCGTAGGCATCATCATATGCTGAAAACATGAAACAAAACACAGTGTAAGCATTAGTACTAAGGTTCACTAGCTGACCTATGATGATGTGTCTAAAAGCACACATGATTACCTTGTCCAGCTAGCTCAATTGTTCTCTTCAGTCCCCCTTTTCCATCAGAGAACTCAATGGCATACTTGCCCTTGTCTTTTTCTGTTGGTTCAGAGATCTGCAGCCACAGCTGCTCACCCACCACACCACTCTTAATACGATCACTGAAGGCAATTGCAGCGTCCCTAAACAAAAAAGTCTGCTCATTTACACGCTTTTACATTTTAGTACATATATAAGGGCAGCTCACATGTTTCATAGGTTACGTTTAAAACATTTGTATGCATGCACTCATACACCTACTTGTGTTGCCAGGTGACAAGCAGTTCATCGTTGTAATAACTGACAAATGTGTAGAGACGGATGCCCTCCTCAGTGCTCTGAATCTTTAGAGGAGTGGAGGAGTTCGCTGCAATGTTAATCAGCAAACACATTAAAATATTTTAAAGTAAGCATTTGATTAATTTACTTAAAATAAAAATGTAAGCATAAGCATAAATTAAAATTTTGTATAAGTTGAAAGGAAACATAGAAGCTTTTGAACTTCTGCTGATTTCCTGTATTTTCTGGGTTACAGACATATTTCAAACAATTCAATACATTTCAGATTTTAAGTGTCATTATATGCACTACCACTGTCTTACCAATAACACTGAACACTTGATTCATCAGGTCCTTGAAACCTGGAAAAATGAACAGAGGAATTTACTGGTTAACTTTTTTTTAGGGAATTCCATTAACTCGAATAAGGAGATGTTATAACACGTGTGTGTGTGTGTGTGTATGCAACAGTGAAGGAAAATCAAATATATTTTGACTTATTTCAACCACTTTGTTTTATTAGAAAAATAGAGAAAAGTATATAAGAACAAAAACAATTAAACACAAAAAGTAGATTAGTGATAGAGGTAAAGAAACAATTTGATAACACAATTCAGAACCAGGTCTAATCAGAGACCAGACTGAGAGACCCCTTTCACAGTAATTTTTAAAAAGTTACCTTGGTCAGTCAGGTTAAGAGTGGATTTGTCTTGACCTCTGTCATCCTTCACGATCACCTCGTACACACCGGCATCTTTTTTAGAGATCTGCAAACCATTTACAGACATATACAATTAATTACTATAATTAATTAGGACTTAATTTATGTAGGTAAATTGTGTACATTAAATGCAAAATATAAATATATTTTTAAAAAGCTTTCTTAAATAAACAACCACAACCTGGTTCAAATTTTACTATGGACAACTGTCTTGCATTATACAGCATGGGGTGGTTGCACCTTTTTGCCTCTAGGTGAGTAATTAAATTACTTTGTTATGGAGGGATGCCCTGTACAAGATTTCTTAAGTCCATTGTTTCCTTCATAAATGGATTGATGGTGCTTGCAAATGGCATATTCATGTTTATTTTTACGTCTAAGGGGCCAGTCGTGGCCTAGTGGTTAGGGTAATGGACAAGTAATCTGAAGGTCACCAGTTCAAACCTCACCACTGCCAGGTTGCTGCTGTTGGGCCCTTGAGCAAGGCCCTTAACCCTCATTGCTCAGACTATATACTGTAACTGTACTGTAAGTCTTTGTATAAAGGCGTCTGCTAAATGCTGAAAATGTAAAATGTTCATGAGCTACGTTTAGTTTTTATTGCCATTTGGAAAAATGAACAGTGATAGCATACACAGAGTTGTTAAATGTGTTGTCTCATATTTTTCTCCTGATTTAATCATTATAATTATCTTACATAATCAATATGTTGGTTCTGTCCAAAACTTCAAATGTGTTATAAATGTTTGTAAACAGCTTCTCACCTGGGCAATTTCTAGTTTTAATACTCCTTCAGAGAAATCCAGTTTCTCATCAGCCTTAATTTCTCTTCCATCCTTATACCATATTGCCACAGATTCCTTTCTCATGTTACCAACCTGAAAACACAATCACACAGTACATAATCACAGTATTTAGTAAACTAAAACTAAATGAAACAAAATTATTTTTAAAGCTCACCTTGCACTTCAGTTGTACAGTGCACTCAGGTGTAACCTCATAACTAAGATATTCTACAAAGTGTGGACCTGTGGGAAAACACAACAGTTAAGAGATCTACATACAGATACACACATGCACACTAGCTAATAAATTATGTGCACATTTAACCTTGTTTCCTGTGCCATTCTTTTTTCTGGAACTCAGATTCTTTCTGCAACTGTTTAAATGCTGTAGAGACAAAAATCAAGTTTTTTTTACCATATATGTTTAAAATTTCACAAGCCTAAATAAAAGCATATAGTGTATATAGTTAAGGATTAAGTATAGTACCATCTCCAATAAGAACCAGACTGGACTGGTTTGTGGCCTTGCCATCCTGAAGTTGGAAAGTAAATGTTCCTTCATCCTCTTTCTCCAGTGACTCCATGAACATTTCAATGACGCCTGTATTCTTATCAAAGTTCATCTTGTATTTCTGAAATAGACAAAGAACAAATACTGTTCATACATGTGTATGTAGTGGTAATGTTGGATTTAGAAGATCAAGATAAATAAATGCCCTATTTTCATTGCAAATTTAAATTACAATGTGTGGTCTATTTGTTTTACTCACCTCTCCCTGTGAGATCATGTTGTCATTGAAGACATATTCAACTTTGCCGTTTGCAGTAATCTTCTCAGCCTGCAGCCAAAATCGAACTCTGCCTTTCTCCAAAAGCTCCACAGCCAGCTCCGACTTCAAAGGAATAACTGTAGAAAAAAAATCAGAGGCCATGAATCAATCCTGTAAGAGTGTTTTATGAACAGTGGATTTCACATCACTTGATGATTTGTTAATAGATCTGTATATTTATGTAAGTACTGATCCCATAAAATCCCATTTACCTTACTGGTTACTTTACACACAAACAAATAATAGTGTCTATTGTTAGAAGATTAAACAGAATAGGGTGATCTTTATTTGTGTTGTAAAGAAATAAATTCCAGTACTCACTGGGGAATTTGTGGTCATGGCTGATCTTCAGCAGGTCCTTTAGTCCTGTCAAATCAAAACAGCACAAAGTCTCTTCTAGTTCTACGTCCAATAAAAATAAAGCTGACCTGACTTGACTTCTCTTCATGGCAAAATAACACATATAGACATTACAGTCTCCCAATAATGTTATACTGAAAATTGAAATCAATAAAACTTATATACTACCTTAAGCCTGGCCGATGAAAGTTAAAGGAAAAAAATATATTTTGTTTACTCACATAATTTAACACACTGCTGTATTTTATTTTTTAAAGCATTATAACATGTAATCATAGTTTTATATATGCAAATGCATTTAATCCTACCTTCTTCAGTAAGAGTGTAGCTTGCAGAGACTCCATCAGTGTGGGTGACAACACAGGAGTAGATACCCAGGTCATCCTCAGAAGGAGTGTTAAAGATGGCTTTGGACCTGTTATATGTAAAGAAAAAACAACAACATATTTTTTCTATCTATACCTTGTTCAAATATAATGTCACTAAAAATGTTTGCACATTGAGGACCATGACACTCTTGCTATTACAACTACTTAAGTACTATTGATAAAAACCTAAATAGTTGGACAATCATCATTAGATTGCTGTAACACTTGATTTTGTTTCAGCAATGCTAGCCATATTTTACAACTCATCCACATAAACTAGTTTCATATAAACAATTAAGCAATTATGGCCTGAATTGTGATCTATGGATAAGTGTTAAGAATAGAGAAGTATGCGTAAATGGCTGGGAACACACTTACTTGTTGCCCTTGTTCTCCATTGTGAGGCGTGTCGAGTCTTTAATTTCCTCATAATTCTTGGACCAGACAAACTTGGAATCAGCTGTGAGACTATTACATTCCAAGTTCAGTGATATCACACCATCATCGTCAACCTCCACAACCATCTCCATAGTTCCTATACAAGAGATTTAAGTTTTGTCATCACCGTTATCTTTGAAGTGTCTCGATAAACTTACACCTTACTTATACTACAAACTGCACCAGAAAATAATAAATACTATTCCTGTTCTAGTATGTTAAGTTAAATTGAAGTCACATTTTTCAACAGCATCTGGTACCTGGCTTAGTTTCAGCAAGCACTGGCTCTGTTGGCTCGGAGGCTTTGCCCACACCAGCTTTGTTTTGTGCCCGTACACGGAAAACATAAGACACCCCTTCTTTCAGATCTTTAATCTATGAACAGAAAGTAAAACAATTGGTCAGAATGTTCTTAAACGGGCTGAATACACACAAATACTTCTTACTTCTTACAAATATTTATTTCTTGTAAAAAAAAAACTTTGGGATCTCTGAAATTGTCATATTTTCCACTCATTCAAGGCTCAAGTACATTACAGTTATATCGCTAGTTAATTTTGCAGCATTTCGACATGCAATGTCCTGCTTTATCATCAATTCATGACTATGACACGTGTAATTTTCCTCTATTGGTCTGGTAGGATCTGCTAATAAAGCAGTGAAATTTAACTAATCATTTGTATTATAGTTTAGTGAGCATGTCAAGAGTCAAAACTATGAAAGAGCTTGTTAATAGAAATTTAAAGTAAAAAAAATTCTCAAATGGTTTTTCTGTTAATTCAGAGGGTTGGGCAAAATTTTAAATTATTTTAAGAAAAATGCTAAAATTGTAAAAGCGTTCTTCACCATATAAATACTGGCCCATAAAAAAATATATTTTGAGCCTGGCTTGTTTTCGAATATTGAATAAAAGGTGCTTTGCAGACTTGAGAATTATTTTATTTTCTGTATAAATGATCTTAGTCAACACTGACGTCGTACATGCAGACCTTCATGTATGTCTTGCTTGTGGCTTTCTCATTAACTCCTCTCCATTTTTCAAAATCTTCTTCGGTCTCCTTGATGTCAACATAATAGCCATTGACTTGGTCACGCCCTTGATACACTGGCGCTTTCCACAGCAACACCAATGAATCCTTGCGCACTTCAAGTACTTGTAGATCATGTGGGGGACCTGTGAAAAAAGATGAACAACTAAAGTAAATATTTCAACATTTTTCAAAGCATCTTACAACTATGACTGAATATACAAGCAATTCAGGGGCTCAATATTTGCAACTTGGCAAGGGGTGGGGATTGAACTGGCAACTTTCTGATTATTATTTGATTATCTTAACTGACAAGCTTCTGCCTACCATAACAATATGCCAAGTTAATTCATGATCAAAAATCTATGTTTAACCCGACATATCAGTCCCACACACCAACCTGGAACAGCAATGGTCCATTCTTCACATTTAAAGGTGTTGCTGGGCAGAGATGGGATGCCCACACCAGCCATATTTGCAGCACGAACCTGGAACTGGTAAAGCATTTTCTCCTTTAGGTCTGAGACCTTTCAGAAAAGCGAACGAGAGAAAGAGCAAATTAGTGGTTTGCACCATCTGAACTTCAGTGTAAGACTGGCTAAATATTGTGCTTGGGAACTTACCCTGTAGGCTCGCTCACTAACTGACTTGATGTTAGCCTCATGCCATTTTCCAGGAACTCCATCAATGACCTCACGATAATCCACAAAGTAGCCAATGATGTCAGCACCTCCGATGAATGTTGGCTGCTTCCAGGCTAGCACCATTGAATCGCGTACACACTCCAGAACAGTAATGCCATATGGCGGAGTAGGGGATGCTGGGATAGTAAAAGACCACAGTAAGTAATTGGGAAATTGTGTAAACGTAAGAAAACAAATTGAAAAGTTTGGCAAGGAAGGATAATGTTATGTTTGGAAGTGTCTGTTGTAGTTATGAGGGTGATATTGAAAAAGGTCATGCCATGAATATGGTTCCAGTATGATATATAACTGTAGTTTTCATCTGATTTTGTGTCAAAATTTATTTATTTGTAAGTTTTAACACAAATACAGTTTAACCCTTCCAAAGCAAGACAAAGAAAATTTATTTCATTTTCATCAAACACTTTATCCTGCTCAGAGCTGGTGTGGGTCATACTTCACCAAGCAAGCAGGAATACCCTGGCATATCCTGTCTGTATAGAGGTTTGAGCCACAATTGACACTGCAACAGTAATCCAGGTGGCACAGTGGGATGTTCCGCTATCACACCAGCACTGAGATTTGACCTCATTGGTTTAAAAACCCACTGTTGCAACTGGTTGGCCAACAGAAAAAACAAATTGGCCACCATGTATGATTGGGGTGGGGTCTTCATACAATGTGCAAGGACCCTGTTTAGCAGAAGAGACACCTATGCAAGAATCACATGAACGAAAAGAAAAGGCCTTGGAGGACAAACTGACTTCACTAAATCTAAAGGACTCCAACTTTCAAAAATAGACATTGACAAAAGCTTTAAGCCTAGATAGGGTATAATTCATGTAAACAGGCTTAAAATATAAAATGAAATAGCATTCAAAAGAGTTATTATTAATGTTTAATTGATGAAGCTAGATAGATTTACCCTTTTACATTTTTTTGTTGAAATGTTTTGGTCTTAATTAAGTCTAATACTAGAGCTGGGGTTTTTTCTGAAAATGCTCATTTAATTCCAACTTCATTGTTATAAGGAACAATGGGTGTACAGTGCACTGCTAGCTTCAGGTGCCAAAATATTAATTTTTAAGAGTGATTAGTTATTAACAGGGATTGTTGTTAAACAAGTGACACTTTAATACTGCTGACCAAATGTCAAGACATAAGATGAAGTTTGATGATCCGTTTGCTTAGCACAGAGAGTGAATATGAAAAGATGGAAATGATTTTTAAAATAAAATGAAAAAGCGAAACTGATAAAGGACTGATAGAGGATTGTGAAAAATGATAAAATCTGCAACTCTGAGAAAGCTTGAATACAAGTGGAGCTCCAGAGAGTTGACAATGAGTGAACGAGGCTCACTTTTACACCATCTCCTCACCTGAACCACTGCAACCTTTATCTCTTTCTTGCTCTTGCCCTTGTTCCAGAGAGGACTCTACTGAGAACTTACTTTTTGCCAGCATTCCCTTAGCCAGTTCAGTTATGGGTTCCTTTATACTTTCAGTGGAGGTGTGAGCAGCCTCCTCGGACACTGGCTCCACAGCGTTTGCCTTGGTGTTTGAATTGATTACCAGTTCAGTGTTTGTTTTAGTGTTGGTTTTGTTGCTTAAATTGTTACAAGATTGGGTGTCAGCCCTGGTATTTGGATTAGTACTGGCCTCAGTATTTGTTTTGGTGTTGGAACATAATTGAGCGTCAGCTTTGCTTTCTGAATTAGCAGATTTAGAGTTTGATTTCATTTTTGAACCTGTGGAAGGTGTAATGAAAGGGTTGGTGTTTGGGATACTGCCAGATTGGGCACACATGTTGGAGTTTAAATCAGTGCAAGTTTCAGTGTCTATTTTACTGTTTACATGGACACCAGTATTACCGTTTGTTTTTGGATCTGAATCTGCAGATTCTGTGGTGGTCATGATGCTTAAATTGTTACAAGGTTTAAAGTCAGTTTTGGTTTTTGAACTGGGTTCCAGTACATCATTTATGTAGAGTTCAGGTTCCCAGGTTAAATTGTCTCTGTTTTTCTGGTTTTGGGGACCTGTGCTACTGACCCCCTCTTGAAAATTAGCTAGGGAAGTTAGCAGCGTGGTAGCAGGAGGATGAGGGGGCGCATGCCTGCCCTCCTCATCTGGCCTGTGCTGAGTTAGTCCAACTTTGTTACCCCCTGAATCCAGAAACACACCATGAGGAATACCGCCCCCTACAGGAGTTATCCGGAAACAGCAAAAGAAAATAATCCTCAATACACACATTAAAAAATATTAACATTATACAAGCATTAGCATTATACAAATAGCAGTCCTAATACAATTATGCATTGATTCTTTAAATTAAGTATTTTTAATTATAGCATGCATGCACAGTTTATTTATGTTACTGACAAAAAGAAGAAATACAAAATAGTTAATCTAAGAGGAAAAATCACATATAGTCTTCATTTACAACAAGTGTAAATTGAAGACAAGATGGCTGAAAAGAGACATCTGAAAACAGGCATGTCAAAACAGTATTTGGGTTTCAAACAGAATGTCATGAATGAAAAAGAGACAGTTGAAGAAAAGTAGTGTATAAGGAGTGAGTTCATGCAGGTAAACACGATGCCGTAGCAACTTTCAATGAAAAATCACAAAATACATTGTAATTAAACATTGATTAATCAATTCCAGATTTTTTTAATTCAAAATATTTCTGTAGTACTTGCTTTGCTAAAGGTACCACTGAACTCAAGCTAAAAGTATAGTCCCTGAAATAATCCCAGGCAGGGCGGTCACGGTTCCTTCTGTGTGTAGTTTTCATGTTCTCCCTGTGTCTGTGTGAGTTTCCTCTAGGTGCACCAGGTTTCCTCCCACAGTCCAAAATATTGCGGTCAGGTTAACTGGAGGCACTCTCTCTCTCTCTCGCTCTCTGTGTGTGTGGGTGTGTGTGTGTGTGTGTGTGTGTGTGTGT
>JAYDZG010000036.1:6994321-7013642 GCA_034509265.1 Microcambeva bendego
AGGACAATTCAGTGTCTCCAATCAACCTGGTAGCATGTCTTTGAACTGTGGGAGGAAACCGGAGTACCCAGAGGAAATCCATGCAGAAACGGGGAGAACTTGCAAACTCCACACAGAAATCGCCCCACCCGGGGATTGAACCCAGGACCTTCTCGCTGTGAGGCGACAGTGCTACAGACTAAGCCACTGTGCTGCCGTATTGTAAATATGTATATGTGTAATGAAAAATAAAGGCATTCTATCCTATTTTAAATCTCAGTGCCTCTAAGACTCTAGTCGGTTTTAGCAGCTGTAGGATTGCCACATGTGTGCATGCAAAAGGTGGGTGGAAATGTCAGTACATTTCTAAGTAAATTACTGTTTGGTACTGTTTTATTATTAGTGTTTTCAAGGCTTATCTTCATAGGTCTTCAAAAGCACAAAAATATCATACATAATAAATGCTCCACTAACAGAGTTCTACATAAACTTAAACACACTGCTTTTATATCTGGTATCACAGGCAGGGTTCAGTTGCATAACTATACATTTAAAATATGTTTGTATTTGGGTCAGTACAGAAACATTCAGATTAAATGCAATTTAAATGAATCAATAAAGTGACCTAATTACTTCCCTGGTTCCTGTTTTTTCTGACATCATCATGACTGTAGGCTAAAGAGCTTGAGACTCACATGCATGTATCCATAATAACCACTTACACACTTCTAGCAAGATCCAATTATAAATGACGTCAATGAACTGTTAACCAGCCTAAGTATTTTTGCGCTGAAAAGGGCAGGCGAGTTTTAGTTACGTTTTAGCCTAGAAAATAGGCAATTGCACTTAAAAATTCAATTGCAATTTTCTTATAAACTTTGCCATGTATTACACAGAACCATACAGATCCATTTTAGTGACTAATACACCTAACTGTACAAAAATAGATACATATATAAGGTTGGATGCATGCATGAGGGCATTCATACATTAAAGACCAACGTGAAGTAGGTCAGCAAAGACCAGCATTTGATGTTTGATTCAGTCAGACTATTTGGTGCTTAATTGTATGTGCATGCTATATCCTTGCAGTAAATTTGATTTGATTCTTTTTCAGTCCTCGTGTAAAGTTAAATTTGGTTGCCCAAATATGTATTACCGTAATTTATAGGCCTTAATAATATTTGTGGAAATAACAAGCATAAAGTGTTTAAATATAGTATATTCAGTAAAATAAATGGCCTCGGTATAATTATGTATGTTTGTTCAATGGAACATCAAAAAGTAAACAGGGCCCATAATAGGTTTAAAAATTAAGATAACTGATTGAGGTGACCTGACAAATTAAGGGCTAATGTCTCTTATGCTCTAGAAAAAAACATAGCTGTGCCAGTTTGCCCTTTATAGTGCTTTACAGTATAAACGCCTTACTGGACTTGTACAAAGCACTGTAAAAGTCTGTGGGATTTGTAAATTTGTTAAACTCAAACCTTTATTTAACCAACTTAGTAAAAATAAGATCCAAGATGGGCTACTTAGTTTTACGCTTAGTTTTTATGTGTGCAACACAAATGGTTTGGACAGAGGCAGATTTACCAGTGCTCTCTCACCTCTCCTATTAATTCCACTTCTTATGGTTCAGTAACTGAGGATACTTATTATAAGTGTTTTGGAAGTGAAATGCTCATTTTTGCTTGATAAAAAACTCAGAAGACTCACCTATTGTCTGAATCCCCTCCCATCATGTGACATACATTTGAAATAAAAGAAGAAGCTGTACAGTATAATAACTGTGGACAAAAGACATTTCCTTGATAAAAGCAGGTCTCTGAAATTCTAATATATGCTTCTGCATCAGTGGTTCCGCACTTTTGCAAGTCACCCATCCTGTGGGCACTAATGTATCCCTGTATAATGACAGATGCCGGCTTTTACGTAATGTTTCAGCTTTTACAGAAATTGCAGTTGTAAATTGTAATTATCAGACACATACTCAAGCCAAGATTTCTTAATCTAAAACCAAAAATCATAATTTTACAGAGGTTCCTCAAAATGGCATTCAGTATGTGCATTCAATTTGATTATTGTATTTGGTCTGTTAATATTTGTGCTTATAATACTATATTGCATATCCATTTCTAGCATAAAAAATCTCTAAAATAAAGTAGCTGCTTAAACAGGTATATCATACCCCTCACCTTATTATAGTGATGGAAGTACATTTTTGAATGAGGAACTGTGATAAGATTTTTGTGCTTACAATTTCTTGTATAGTGCTTTTTATAATAGACATTCTCACAAGGCAGATTTACAGAGTTGATGGTTAAACCCTAGGGTTATTAGGAGTCCCCTACGACATCCAACCCTGACAGGTCAGCCAATCATTGTCTGAGTGTTGGCTTCTAGCCTGCTGGTAGCAGCTTCAATAACCTTTAAAAAGCAAGTTGAATGAGTACTAACAAGTTTTGACACTTCTCTTAGGGAATCTTTGTAAATTATTCATACGCAAAAGTTTCCAGCTCATTGAGATCTGATGGCTGTCGTGCTGCAACTGCTTTCTTTAACTTTAAAATCCTTTATTGGATTTAAAACTGAACACTGAGAGGGCCACTCCAGGATGCCCAGGACTCAGTCCTGAGGTTTCTATTGACTACATCTGTGCTTGGGATCATTTTCTTCATAAAAATTAGTCTTGAAATGTCTTGGTATTTCTTTAACAGCTGACTCATACGGCCAATAAGTTCCTAGTTCCAGCATATTTTCGTTGAACCTTTTTTGTACTGGATCCCTTCCTGACCCTTTTGGCCAAGGGTTGCATGTCATGGAGTCTGGCCATTATGTTTTTGATTGTTTAGAGATCTTATATGATTGCCATTGACACATTTGTCTCAGCCTCCATCAATTAATCCTCTAATTCTTTTTTAGTAACACCCATTGGTTTTCTTTGCTGTTCTGATGAGATTGCAAAAGCCTTTCAAATAAAGTTTTGACTTTTCCCTATGACCAGATAGGGTTGGAACTTCTAGATATGAAAATATTATACCTAATGCCCTTTTTTGTTTCAATCAAGCTCTGGTTATACAGACCTAAAGCATTTGGTTAAGATCATGGACACCAAGGGCCTGCTTGAGGTCATGTTATGAGGCTCTGGCTTATCCTGCTCCTCCCCAGGACAGTCACCAGTTTTACTGCTAAGATGGTTCTGTGCCATGTCCATACACTCCTTGACCCTGTTTAATGACCAGTGTTCTTGTGTCTCCTCTATGCTTTTGTGACTATGCTGGAAGACAAAGTATGTCTGCTTGCAACATGTATGGATGTGTCACATATGCAGGAGTTGAACAACCTTTGCAACCTGAATGGCTACAGTTGTATCTTCCTCGTTGCATACTGCACCTAATATATGGAGAAAATAAACCATTAGTGTAAGCATCGACATTTTCTGGCGACTGTAAAATCAAAAAACACAATTCAATCGGTGGTTTAGAAACATTTGCATAAAACTGCATGTGCAAAGGTTTTTTTTTAACTGTGACTCATCAAGCGCATCATCTCTTTGGAAATGTTTGTGCAGACTTGTAGCAGTTAGCAATTAACAGAAATGACAACATATCAACAACAACTCTGCAGGAGTACACTGAATCTTTAATACCTGCAATCCTAGAAATCCTGGATCTGGTTTCCATTGAATCTCTGCTTATTTGGCAAAAAGAACACAAAGACAATGGAGAAATGTGACAGGTCATTAGTTCAGTTTTATTTCTTGCTCAGTGGTCATTTCACTCAATACATGTTTCTGTCGAGTGAGCACAGAGGATTTTCTATCCCCCCTCATAACGGATGAGGAAAATGACCAACTAATGAGCTTTCACAGCTTGGAGGTATCTGTCATGGTACAAGCATGAAGATATTTTAGGTTCCTCTATAATAATATGGCCATTTTTATGAGTTTTTAATTAAAACAGTATTTAAAGCAGTGTTTTCTCAAATATTCAGCATATCCATTAATCTATTAATATCCTTTGATGATATTGATTCTTCTTAAATATTGCAATATCAATCAGGAAACACCAGTCAATGCTGGACATCTGTTAGCTGATGTGTATTAATGAAGCCAACTGCAAACTGATCTGCCCAACGACATGGAAAGTGACAGTAAACCATGGGTGGTAGTTACATAAGTAACTTCAGTATCAAGTGTAAATGAAAAATATTCTTTTATTCTTGAGCAATGTTTAATGCATATATTATTCATTTAAAACCTTATTTACACACTTAGGCTTTCAAGGCTCACAAGACAAGTTCAGAAGTATTCCTCTACTAAACCCTTGCAGTTTTTTTAGAATGCAGCCATCCTTCTGGTGTTTAACCAGCCGAAATACTGCCAGATCACCCTACTGCTGCAGTCTCGTCACTGGCTTCCTGTAGCTGCACAGGACTGATGCTAGCTAAAAATGGACCTGCACCAAGGTAACTCCAGGGTCTAATTAAACCCCGCTCTGTACCACGCGACCTCTGAGCCACTAGTCTTGCTCAATTTGATCCTCCACTTAGGACTCAAGGAACACAAGCATCTCGGAACTTCTCTGTACTTGCACCCAGGAGGTGGAACGAACTCCCCATGTTTGTCCAAACTTCTGAGTCTCTCCCTGTCTTTAAAAAAAAACGACTAAAAACTCACCTTTTTACCAAGCACTTAAGCTTTCTCACTCACTTACTATTTAGTTAAAAATCTTCTCAGGGTTCTCATAAGGTTTTTAGAGAGTTGTATTTTGAATTGTTGTTTGCTATGGAAGCACTGATAAATGCTGGAAATATAAATGTAATTTGACCTGTGGAAATTCATGCCCATTCAAAAAGGCAATGCTGCTCAGGAAAACAAGTGAACAGTACAAAACAAATGTTGAGTGGGCTTTTTATGAAGTGCCCAGCAGGTGTGTCTAATTAGCTGTGATCAGTCATAATTAGCGCTTGGGCTTCTGGGAGACTGAGTTCTGAAAGCTGCTCTCTTTCTGCACCACCCAGGCCTACATATTATTTCCTTTTTTATTGCTGATTAATTACACTGATGCCACTAAACATTAATTAAAAGATTCAAAGAGGTGCTTTTGTCCTTGTGTCTGAGGAGTTTGTTTGTTTGTTTATTTAGTAGGATTTCAGTGTCATGTTTTACACTTTTGGTTGCATTCATTACAGGCACACAGTAAATCTTTAAACCAGTACACAGGGCTATTTCAAATTTGGAAATTGACAAAAGAGGAGCAAAGATGCAGATGTTCTTGTAATTTAAACCAGGCTAAAAAGCTTTAAAATCTTTTTTGGCACAACATGTAATGGCATAACTAGTTCCCTCAACCCATCAGATGACACCTTGTATTATAATTTCACTAATGTACAAGATCTAAAGGTTTCTGAGAGCATGAATCTGAAAGCAGAACTCCCATTGTAAGAAACAGTAAAGATAGAATTACTCCCTCCACTTTTGCATTAATTTATCCTTCTACTGCCTTTTGTAAAATCTTTCCCAGGAAACCCATGGTTTTTTTTAGGAACTTCGAGATGTGTGCCATCTTGAGCATCTTATTGGCCCAGAAGCTTATTATGTTCATTCTTACATGTTATGTTTTATTTTTCTCTCAGATTTGTTCTCTTGCTTTAATTAAAAGCACGAAATGCCACTGCTTACTGTAACAGCCTGCCTGGCCTGTCGTGTAGAGAGGCCAAATTTGTCTGGCAGAGGGAGGCAAAGAGTCACAGCGTGATTTGTAATCATTAATGTGCTCAGAGTGGGAGATGTGCTATTTGTATTAGATTATCTCCTGTCTACTTTTTTAATGTTTTCTATACACACAGAGAAGAAATAACAATCCTTAAAACAAATTCTTAATCCAAGGCAGAATAATATTGTTACTCATAATATGGATTTCAAATAATTAATTGATCAATCAACAAATACAGTAACAATAAAAGAGTGTTATGAAAAATTGCCTGCAACCCACTACAGTGAGAAAAAAAACCATTGAGATATTGAAGATTAAACGTTTACAGAAAAATTAATAAATAAGAAGAATCTATCTTGCCTGGTGTTAGCCCATAACAGATGGAAACCCTCAACCTTTCCACTGCATAAGAAATGGATCTAGTGGTGTGTCTCACGCCAGGAAACAGCACAACTGAGACATTCTGCTGTCCTAATTCATCCCTTCAATGAGGCACTAGAGGCTGAAACACTGGGATGATTTCCCAGAAAACAACAAAATGCTGACATTCTGCATAAGCAAAAAGTGAAGCATACAGACCAATTTGCCATCATGACTTCAAGTTAAAACAGGTGTGCCAACGACGACAACAAGGATTTGATACATTAAACAGAAAAGTATTCCACCTGGAGCGCATCAGCTCTCATATCTCACAAGTGAACTGAATTTATTTTTTTATTGTAACATATTGTAACCTACTACTTAAAAAACTTTAAGCTAAGGGTTCACTAAACAATAAATACTGACAACATCGCAAAATTTTGCAATACTGGTCACATGATCACTGGTTCAGTCCGGGACTGCTAATCCTGTGTGTCCTGGATGTTTAATCTGATTTTTTTTTTTTAGATTTAGAATACGCTTTTCACACCGTGCAGTGAAATTTGTTCTCGACATTTTATCTTAATCTGTGCAGTGAAATACACACATACACACTAGTGAACACTAGGGGGCATTTAGCACACGTGCCCAGAGCAGTGGGCAGCCCTAGCCACAGCGCCCAGGGAGCAGTCCAAATTTCACAAAAGAAAATAGTACTGGAAATTCAAAGGCGGGTAAATTTCTAAATCAGATGACACAGGTTTACTTCCATACAATAGACAATTTTGGAACAAAAACACATTGGCGACAAGCACGCATTGTTGCACTGGACGGTGTATCTTTAGAGATTGTGCTAGTGCCATCTAGTGTTCATCAGTTGAGTTCATCTTCTTTAATCCCTTATCCTAATTATGGTCGGGGAGGGGTGCTGGAGCCTATCCCAGCTCCTTAACGGGCGCAAGGCACCCGGTATTTGGTCTGTGGGAGGAAACTGGAGTATCCGGGGGAAACCCCACGCGGAACATACAAACTGTGTGTGTGTGTGTGTGTGTGTGTGTGTGTGTGTGTGTGTCATGTAGGGAAGGTAGTATTGGTACTGGGACTCAGAGCTCCTAACGACTTGCGTTTACTGACCATGTGTCATTAAGTTGTCATTAAATAGCTTTTTACTTTCATTTTTATATATATGCTAGGTAAAGAATGAGAATTCTTTAAAAAATAGAATTCATTTTAGGTTAGTATTCATTTTAGGTTTCCCATTATATTCTTAAATATAAAAGAGTTAGACACAAGTTTTAGGTGATGCACCTGATGAATATTTCTAAAGTATTAAATACATAAAAAACAAATATTTACGACATTTGGCTCTTATGCAACGTACAATTGAACTAAATAACTAATAACTGAACTAAATTTGAATAATTGAGGGTTACCTTTAATTATTGGTTTGATTACTCGACCTTAACCACTGAGCTACCACTGTCCTTAATAAAATCTTAATGTTGTTATTTTTAAATGTTTATTTTCAAATCTTTTCGAATAACTGATTAGGCCCAGGGCTGCCACAGTATAAAACCCTGATGTTGTTGTTGTTAAACAGTATAGTTAAAAACTATGTGCAGTTTCACGCGCTTATGAACGCCTCCTTCCACATTTTAGGTGCCATCAGTCGATGCGTGCACGTTCAGGAAACAGCCTCACGTGCGCATGCGCTCTTTTATAAGCACAGACTGGTCAGCGCGTAGAAGATAATGATGGGCGTGTGAGTAGCGCATCGCGATTTATTCACACCCGGTACTGATAGTAATGCGGTGAGTAATATTTTAAAAGGACAAATGAATGCTATTTCTATACATGTAACAGTGTGTTTAATGTGTGAAATTGAGTGCTGAGGTTAAGTGATCACGCTAAAACAGTTTTCGCGCGGGGATGCGCCCATAATTAATAGCGTGTTTATATGAAACCATTATATTTATTACAGATCAGATTTGTGCATTTGTATTTTGTAAACTAAAACTGCGATCTGGTTTCTAGTTTAACACACTTCAAAGACTCAGCTTTACATTGTGATGTTTGTGTAATGCAGTAACAGGTTTATGGCCTGTGGAACCAAATATATGCAATTACAAAATGAGATGTTTTTTGTACTTTTCCTGTTTTAATATTGAATATGGGACATTTTTGTTTTACAAATAACAAGGCATTGCTTAATAAGTCTTTGTAAAAGAAATAACACACTGGGTGATATCATTGATTTAAGACCCACTGTGGTGTGTTGTGGCGGTGAGCTCAGGTGCTGTGTTGTAATTGATCTCAATGGATTTTCGTTATTGCTAAATGCCTGCTGTGTATTCTGGCATGCAGGCCTTTTTCCGGGCTGTTCCCAAAGGAGTGCAGCTTAAATGAATTATGAGTGTTACAGCTTTCAGTGGAGCTGAAAAAATAGAGATTAAAATGAGTTAAGTGCACACAGTGCATGTAGATGGTGTGCTACATTACACTATCCCAAGTTAGACTAAACATATTACTAAGGCACTCCCGCTTGAACTGAGTGAATTTACAACCCTTTGCAACCCTTTGTGTGGCAGCTCATGGGATCGGAGCAGGTGGAGATAGGGAAATGTCCAGAACAGGAAGGTGGAAACAGCATCCAGACGAAAATCACACCTTCAGAAACTGAAAATGTGAACAGATACACACTTGGTTGGCTGAATGCACCTCCAAATGCTTGCTGCTTTTGCTGGTGTTGTTGTTGCAGCTGCTCCTGGTAAGAATCTCTTTGCTGTCATTGTATACAGTTTGTCTTAAGGTTGAGGGGATTCAAGGGGACATAAAAAACAGTGCAATGTGAGGATGCTAAATTTGCAGAAATATGCAGTAGTGGTTTCACAATAAACCTTTTCTAAGATCAAGAAGTTCATAATGTCAGTAATGTAAAACCAGTTTTACAAGGATTTTTCAGATATTTAAACCAGCTTTAAATACAATGCAAGAAAAGGCTATATTTTTAAAATGATTTCTTAACCAATCACAACAGCATGTTTTGATGTTCAGCGTAAAGTTATTTCTGTGTTTATAAAAAAGAATAATAATGTAGAAAACTGCTTCTAGTAGGGAAAATTAGATAAATTTCATTGCATTTATGACATTGATTATCTGGTAGTGTGTAGTGGCTCAAGAGGATTAGTGCATTAATAGTGATAAACATGGTTGCCTGTGCAGGAGATCAAATCACTGGCAAATTGTATGCAATGAAATTTATAAACATTTGATTCATTAATGCTTAGCATTCAATAGTTTAATAGCCAAGAAAAAAGTTAGCATTTTAATCTACCTCTACCAAACTGTAGAGATGGTTAGTAGATGTTTTAAGATGAATTGCTGGCTGTACTGATATTTTAGCTGGGGGGGTTCAGGGCTTAATGTGCCCTATTACAACCCAATGAAAACAGTCCTAAACCGGAGCTGGTTTTGAGGGTTTTCCCTTAGGTCCCTAGTCTCCTTGAACTTTCAATAAACATGCAAAATATACATAAACAGTATTATTTGATGTTAGACAGTGCTTGAGTCAATCTGTGTGTAAGGTACTGTATGCCTGTCGAGGGTGTATTTCTGCCTATCAGCTAGAGCCTTTTGGTGATGTTGGACCCACCAAAACTGTAAACATGAAGCTGTTATTAAAGATAAAGGAATGTTTCACACAGTTCAGTATATTGCTAATGGCAGTAGTATGTCTGACCGGCTTGTGCCAGACTGTAGACTTTGTATGTATGTTGTGTTGTTTTGTGTTGTTGTGTATGTGCTATAGAAAGTGAGTCAGAATTAATGAAGCCAGGTGGCTGGCTTCATTAAGCTTGAGGAAAACATTGTACATTAACAACATAATCCCAACTGAGCATAGATATGTATACACAGTGGGATACTGAATATACTAATAAACTTGTACAGTGTTCAAAAAAAGGAAACAAACATGTTGATGCAAAAAAAAATATTTTATAGTCTTACAATACGCCCTTCTAAGGAGAAAAAGAATGACGAAAATATCTCTGAAAAACAAACTGAGGCTACAGTAAAGGAACCGTGAGTACAACATTTTTATTTTTTACACATTCCATGTTTTTGTGTGTGAATGTGCTAGCTCACTTAAACTTTGCACTTGACCGCCATCAGGAATGGTTGCCCCTTTTGGTGTTGATTGATTTGATTTGATAACTGTGTAAACTTTGCTACATTTAATTCTGGTTTAACTAATTGTTTGTTTATTATGATTTTAACACTATATTTTACTCTTTGGTTACATTCATGGGGGACATGCTAGTCACTCCTCATACAAGATTCATCAGTTCACAAGTTTGTATCAAACACAGTAATGGACAAATTGGTATCTTCAATTTACACCCCTTTAGATATCTTTGGACTGTGGGAGAAAACCGGAGCTCCCATAGGAAACCCACACAGATGTTGAACAGGTGTTGATTAAATAATTTGTTAAAATCATAACTCACATGTTAATTCTGTCTGTACAGAGATGGTCTCACTCTAGAAGAGGCACGGTCATGGGAAAAGTCATTCGAGCACTTGATCGAAAGTCCTTACGGTCGCGAACAATTCCGGCAGTTTCTAAAAAGCGAGTTCAGTGAGGAGAACCTGCTGTTTTGGCTGGAGTGTGAGAACCTGAAGAAAGAGACCAACAGAACTGTGGTGGAACAGACCGTTAAGCAAATATATGAGGACTATGTCTCTGTGCTGTCACCTAAAGAGGTACATATAGACAAGCTTGTAGCTAAACCCTTTTTTCTCACAATCCACACACACATTTATAAAAATCCCAAAAATGGGAAATGTGGAAAAAACAATTACTGAGATGTTGTGCCACCTTCTAGAGATTTTTAAGGACTGATTTGTCCCTGTTGATGTGGAGTCATGCATTGTGGACATTTTTGCTTATGTATACACAAAGTTAAGCCCCTAAATTATTACTTAATAGAGAATGCTCAGCTGCCCAATGAAATTGCATTTAATTGTGTTAAATTGTCATTAAATTTACATTAAAATGTCAGCTGCCAGTTTCACATGTAAAAAAATAAGAAAATTACAGTTTTTTTTACAAAGTTTGCTACCTTTCTGATCTCCAGGCCTTGTAAACAATCATCACAAAGTAAAAATATCAAAAGAAGGACCTGGAATAAGGAGAATGTGTTTTCATTCATAGTTATGAATTAAGGCCATAAATAAGCGTAGAAGAATTATATTTAAACTCTTAGAGTTGGGGCAATTTAAGCTGCCCAAATTGGTTTGACTACCCACAGTGCCAATATGAGATGCTAATCAGAAAGACATTGTTTGGCTGAGTATTATTATACATAAAAGGATTTTATGGGTTTATTAGTTTTAGTGTGTAGTCAAAATAGCCATGCAAATAAATTTTTGAATTTTTAGAATTTGTTGCATGTCCTGTTTTATGTTTTATTAGGTAAGTCTGGACTCACGTGCACGTGATGTGATTAGCAAGAACATGATGGAACCGTCTTCACAAACCTTCGAAGAGGCACAGCAGCAGATATTCACACTCATGCAGCGAGACTCCTATCCTCGATACATGAGCTCCAGTCTTTATGCAGACCTTCTTACCAGCTTGGAGACAGCAAAAACACCCACTGAGTCCTAACACACAGGCAGATATTGGCTTCAACACACGCACGCACACACCCACACACACATAGGCATACGTAAAGTCTATAATCCAATCTCACACACAGATACCTCTGCATCGAACCAAACAGCTAGTTTTTACCACAGTGCGTTTACCTATTTAAAATGTATGGTTACAAGGTTCCTGGTCATTTCATATGATGATTTAACAGTTCTTCAAAAACGTTATGTAATTCCTTTTGGCTGCTCCCGTTAGGGGTCGCCACAGCAGATCGTGATCTGCATTATTGATTTGGCATGGCGCAACAATATTTATCCGAGCTTGGCACTGGCACTACAATGCTGCAATACATGGTGTGTGCATCCTAGTGGCTAGGATGGTGCCCAGTCGACTTGTGGCAACGCCGAGTTGTTAACACTTTTTCAATAATTCATGTGTCAAATATGACATAAAAAAGAAAGAACAGTGAGATGAGATGATTATTAATAGGCTTAGTCGACAAGGAAAGTCTGATTTATTTATCTTGTTAACTAGCAGAAATAATTATGTATAATAGAGCACTATTTTAATGGCGTATCATGCTGGCCCCTCTCTTCTAAGAATCACAATCAGTTGAGAAAAAATCCATGTGAGTAGATAATAAAATGGATAGAACAAGCAGCCAATTCTGTTGGCCAAAGTAATTAAAAAATGCTTCCACAGGTGGGTTTGAAAGCACAGCAAAACATCAGGGACATTTCCGGTAATAGCACAAAACTGCAATGCTTTACAACACTCAAAAAAACCACTCACTGCAAATGCAGTATATAAATGTAATCAAGTACAAATATATGTGGTGTGTTCTTCTGTTACATTACTTATTGGTGGTATCAGTCTGGATCAAGGGTGGTACTTTGCCTAAACATTTGAGAACCACTGCACACCACTGAGCAGTGGTTTGCTTTAATCTTAGGGTTTCACAAATGATAACATGACAATGCATGCATGACATAATATATGCCCCAGTTGAAAGGGCAATGTAATGACAGATGCATAGTTGTGCATTATCATACATACTGCCATTCTAGATCTGTAAATATCACTTTTCTAATGCAAACTACAAATACAGGTGCTTTCAATTACATTACAATAGAGGAGGTAATAGCTAAAACTGATCCTAAACTTAGGTATCTCATAATTAAAAAAAAGCATTCACTCATTACAACAGAGCTAAACAGTACATGGACCAATAAAACTGAGGTTTGTGATATTATATTTATTACTACGTGCATGTTTTGAAGTACAGAGAATTTATTTGATATATTTGCTTGTGTATACCGAGATAAACTGTACAGAGAGAAATCAACAATAAAACTATTCCACAACGAGTCAGTTTCCTAGTTTTTCAGTCATCTGAAATGCTCTAGTATATAGTCGTGGAAAAAATAAGAGACCACTTCAACATTTTTAGTTTTTAAGTTTTGAAATTTACGGGTGTGTGTTTGACCAAAATAAGATAATAATAAAATGTTGTACAATAAGAATTCTGATAGAATATAACCATACTACTCATTTTGGTCAAACACATAAACGGATATGCTAAATCTAAAAAAAACTTGATAATTTTGAAGTGGTCTCTTATTTTTTTTCCACGACTATATTCTTAATACTGAATTCTAATTACAAGACTTGATGATTTACTAAAATCCAATTTTTTAAATGTTCATCATTGAGTTTATTACATCCATAAAAGATTTTAAAACATTTTTTTAAATTCAAGTGATCATTATCCGGATCATGGTACAGTGAGACAGCAGGCAGGTGTGTGGGCTAGTAAAAAAAGCATAAATAAATGTGATGGCAGGTCATGTTCATCATGTAATGCAAAAAAATGTTTATTGTTCGGTTGTAAACAAAAAACGACTGAAACAGTTTAAAAGTCAAAAGTAAATATTTTAGACATGCATTGTATTTTCTTGTACATTTAGTTAGATATTCTATGCTACACTATATTTAATACAAGAAAAAGGGTTTACATAGGCTAAACATTTATTGCAATTTTGATCTTGGACAATTATTACTTTCAGCAAAGAAGCGTAGATCTGAATGTTTACCTTCCCTGTATTGTTTTTTAGTGTCTACTAGTGTGACATTTTTGAGCAGGTTGTAATGAAGTACAATAATTAAGTAATTACATTTTCCAAGGGTCCACAAAAGAAACTGGGTATGTCATGGGGTGCTGGATCAATACGATGAATTTAATTCTTCTAAACATTGAGCTTTTATGCTGTACCCGGGGGCCTCAGTGCTGTTCATTGATGAAAGTCAATTCACGCTGAGCATAAATGACATCCGCCAAAGATGTTGGAGATGTCAAGGAGAGCGCTATGCATCAGCCACTGTTGTCCTTTGGTGGTGGTGTTGCATTGTGGGCAGGTGTGTCTAGTCAATACAGAACTGACCTACACTTTGTGAATGGTACAGTGAAAAGCCCATACTACATGAATAACATCACTAATCTAGTCATTGTGCCTCTGCATGAACAACAATGCTCCAGCTCATCAAGGTCTCATCACAACGGCCGCTGGAGACTGGGGTACCTCAAATGGAGAGGCCTGCACTTTCTCCAGACCTGAATCCCATAGAAAAACTACAGTGCCTTGCAAAAGTATTCACTCCACCCCAGTCTCAAATCACTGACAGACCGAAACAAATTTTGCTCAAGAATATCCCTGTATTTAGCACCATCCATCTTCCCCTTGACTCAGACCAGTGTCCCAGTCCCTGCTGCTGAAAAACATCCCCAGAAGCCTGATGCTGCCACCACCATGTTTCACTGTGGGGATAGTGTTTGTGGGGAAATGAGATGGTGTTGGTTTTGCGCCAGACATAGCGTTTTCCTTGGTGGCCGAAAAGTTCAATTTTGGTCTCAAATGACCAGGGCACCTTCCTCCATACATTTGGGGAGTCTCCCAAAGGACTTTTGGCAAACTTAAACCAAGCCTTCCTAATTTTATCTGTTAGTAAAGGCTTTTTTCTGGCCACTTTTTCATAAAGCCCAGCTCTATGGAGTGTACAGCTTATTATGGTCATATGAACAGCTACTCCAGTCTCTGCTTGGGAACTCTGTAGCTCCTTCAGGGTTACCTTGGGTCTCTGAGAGTTATGATGGGTGGCCCTCTCTTGGCAGGTTTGTAGTGGTACCATGTTCTTTCCATTTTATGATAATGGATTTTATGGTGCTCCGGGGGATGATCAGAGATTTGGATATTTCGTATAACCCAACCCTAACTTGTTCTACAACTTTGTCCCTCACTTGTTTGGAGATTTTCTTGGTCTTCATTGTGTTGTTTGGATATGTTGTGTGTGTGTGTGTGTGATTGTTTTTTTTCTCATTTCACTTGACCAACTTAGTCTATTATGTGCAGATGCATCACACAATTCAGATTAAAAAAACATTTAAACACAGGTGTAATGTAACAGCGGGGGGAATACTTTTGCAAGGCACTGTATGCATTCAGCTGAGTTACTGTGCAGATGCTCATAACTATATCGTTTAGAGCAGATGTAACAAACAAATTGTTTGTTCCATTGTTATTTTGTTTGGAGTCTAATTACTTAATTTGCTGTTTTTCAGTCTTTTTGATTTTCTGTTCTTGTTGAATATTCTTTTTTAAAATTGCAAAGCTGATCTTAAATGCTCCAGTTCTAGACATGTTAAACTCAGTAAAATGTCCTTGGTGCTTTTGCAGTTTAGTTAGTGAGCTTCAGATGTGATTCTGCATCATTCGGGTTCTTGTATTTCTGTGTAAATAGTGAGTGCTTTATGTATTTTATAAAAACATGAATGTCTTTATCACATTCGCTGATACATGATGATGAAGCTGGATACACCGCACACTTAAACTTACACAAATGTTAACAAAAATATTCCTATTGTGTTGCATTTGTGAAGTACATTTATCATGTCTGATTTTGAATTTTTGCTGACCTCCCGTGTGTCAGCTGGGGATTGTTTGTTGGCCAGATAATGCCCAGGTCTGTTCTAATGTGTGCACTCTTCAGAAAATGTTGTGATTTTTTTTCCAGAAGTTTTTTTTTGCACTTAATAAGCATTCAAATATGTCAGATCTTAAGCACAAAACATACATCAGCTGTGTCACTTTATAGAGGCAAGATTAAAGATCCCAAAGACTATTTTTGTTACCATTGTAAACTTTAGTTTAACCCTGTACTGTAAAAACAAACTTTTAAAAACTTTATTTCATGTACTTGAAGGTTGTTCAAGCACATTAAAACAACCGAAAACTATTGTTCCATCCAAATGTAAAGCTGGTTGTACTTGTACCGTAATCACAACACATGTCCGTTCCAGTACGGACTTACAAATGTAAATACGAAGAGCCTCCTGGAACGGAACTTATATGGTAAACAAACATACATAAGTATACTTGTACATTTGCTGCAATTTATAACACTATACATTAGATTACATTTTATATTTATATTATATTGTTTAGTCTATATAATGCTTATTAGATGCTAGATTAATACTGGGTCTTTATAGAGCCAGGTGTGAACACCAAATTAAAAAAAATCTTTAAAGGATGATTCAAAAGTATGCACCAGACAACAGTCTGGATAGCCTCAACATTTTGGAATATGAGTTTATTTTTTGTATAATTTTCCCAAAACACTCGCACCTTTTCTTTATTATTAAAATTCTCAAATCAGTCATAATTTAAAGACCACCTAATATTGTGTTGCTTTTGCTGTCACCTCACAGCAAGAAGGTCATGGGTTCAATCCCCAGGAGGGGCAATCTAGTTCATTTCTGTGCGGTGTTTGCTTGTTCTCCCCATGTCCGTGTGGGTTAACTCCACAATCAAAACACATGTCACCAGGTTGATTGGAGACACTGAATTTTCATGTAGGTACCTGTGATGGACTGGCACCCCATGCAGGGTTTTAACATGTGCCTTGCACCCGCTGACGCTCCAGCACCCCTACCCGACCCCAATTAGTATAAGTGATTTAAGACAATGAAGTTAACTGAAAACATCCACCAAGTGTCAAGAGATCTTAATACTTTCCAATAATAATCCACTGTATTTTTGTGGTTATTAAATATACTGAACAATCAAGTGTAATAAAATAAACTTACTTTCTAAAAACTATGAAATAAATGCCATGTTTTTTAGAATGTAGTGTTTGTGTGTTGGGGTATTATGACAATTACATAAAAATGCATTTCCTAGATAAGAGTTTCCATTCTAAAAGTAAAAACTGCCACAAAAATGATAATTTATGTATTTTATTTATAAAAGCTTGACAATAGAAGCCCTTTGTTGTTAACTACACACTTCTAATAAGATGACTTGTAGAACAAGTCCTAGTCAGTTATCAAACCTTTGAGAGATGCTTTAGTAAAAGGTAATTCTGACAACACTGTCCTTGGCTGACTTGACAAGTTTTTTGTTTGACAAGTTCCCAAACCTCAGCCCTGAAGTAGCCGCTATTGGTACGTTCATGAAAACTGGGAAACTCGATCTTGAAATCCCCAACCTCAGAGTGTTCACACATGCCTAACAGGAACAGTTCAGGCTGAAAAAAGCCACTAGATTGTGGTTCCAAGTATTAAAACAATGCAATATTGGTAATATAAGGGTTAGTCCCAGATTTGATATCCAATCAGTTCAGGCACTATGTTTAGTGGGATGAATAAACAGCAGCTACAGATGGTCAGTACTAATCAGAACGGATTAGTCGATTGGAGGAAGCTGCTTCTCAATAAATTGTTTGATATCCATCATTTCCTGGAAAGCAAAAAGAAAAAAAATATACAAAACTTGCAATTCATCAATTGTGAAGTTTTACTGTCTTAGCACATATATCAATAGAAAAACAGTAAAATAAACCACACACAAAATTAAATTTGGGCAAGATCAGGTAGGTTCATATTACATGGAGAAAGTGATAAAGGCACCCATATCAAGCACATCCGTTTCTAGGAAATGCCTAAACTCAAGTGTACAGCCTTTCAAACTTTATACAAAATGACTGTAGAATATGTTGTACTGAAAAGATCAGTGACAAGTTGCTAGAACTGCCTGGTCAAAGAGAAGACGGGTCTTCTCGGCCATCTCAATGCAAGTTTGTGTCTGGAGAAGTCAAGTACCATAGCAATTACACTAAATAGTTGAGCATCTAATCAGAAATTACTTTGCTTTAATTGAGTAAGGGCTGCAGGGGAATGGTGCAAATTATTCCTTATATATTTTGCCATTAAAATGGCAACCGGAATTTTATCAGTTATTATTTGCATTTAGTTTTAAAATCCTGTGAAAATCATGTTTTGGGCACAAACCTCTGCGCAGGCACTGTGGGGAATCCTGGGATATGTTTTAAAGGTGATGTTGTTAGGATTTATCAAGGTCTTGAGTTTTTCCACCGTGAGACAACCAAAAATCAGTGGAACCAGAGGATCTGCCTCCCCATGACACTGTAGAACTGGCACTTCCTTATTAGCCCGAACGACTGCCTACACACACAGATGGAGACAGAAGAAAGAAGAGAGAAGAAAGAACTGTTCAGTTCAGTTCATTTTCTTTAACATCTCATCCAAATTAGAGTCAGGGAGGGGTGCTGGAGCCTATCCCAGTTCATCAAAGGGTGCAAGGCACATGGCAACACCCTGGATGGGGTGCCAGTCCATCGCAGGTACATACAGGACAATTCAGTGTCTCCAATCAACCTGGTAGCATGTCTTTGGACTGTGGGAGGAAACCGGAGTACACGAAGGAAACCCACGTGGACACGGGGAGAACATGCAAACTCCACACAGAAAGGCCCTAGATCGCCCCACCCGGGGATTGAACCCAGGACCTTCTTGCTGTGAGGCGACAGTGCTACTCACTAAGCCACTGTGCCACCCTACTAAAAGAACTGATGACAGTAAAAAATGCTGAATCCATAACAAGAGCAAAACATAACAAAATTATGTTCAGCAGAAAGTGAATGTTTAACCTGTAAAAAGAAAAAAAAAGAAGAAATAAAACAATACCCACAAATAAATGCATTTATATAACACAGCTCGAGTGCATGCTTTTCTCCTTTTTTAATAAACGTTGGGTACCTACTTAATGTTTTTAATTATGTTTGTGTGATTTTGGTAATCATCAGGAATGCCATATTTGAATGGAAAGGCTGTATAATAAAATATTATTTGTTTATATGATATTTAAATATAATATTGAATCAGCAAGTAATTATTTGTTGGCCAAGAAACAATTAGGGATAAAGAACTAGAATATAGTGAATAAAAAGAACTTAATAAAAATAATAATAAAGTGAATAAAAAGAACTTAAATGTTAAACTTAAATATTTGATGCATTTTTAAATGCCAAATTATAAAAACATTTTAAAAAACATTTTATAAATATTTTAAAATATTTGCTGTGCCATACATATGCATAAACACAAATTGTTAAATTGGCAGTTCCTTTAATTTTACTTTTTAAACAGGCCAAACTGGTCTAATGTTTCAACTAATAAAACATATTGGAAATGTGCTGGTGTTTTAGTTTTTTTTTTTCCTGTCAAAATTCTTATTGATGTCCAAAAGCAACT